>JABFDZ020000118.1:3082093-3107843 GCA_019775955.2 Pollimyrus isidori
TCCCAGTCTGTTGAGATCCGTCCCTTATTCACATACTGTGCCATCAATAACTCCACCCCCCCCCCCACCCCAATAACTAACAAAATGACTTTTTTGGAACGCATTTATGAAATTACGTAAAAAGATTAACCTAAAAACATTTTGCATCTCCCATGCACATTTCCTGTCCCAGTTCCTGTGGTAAAGTGGCTGGGAACTACAAAAGTTCTTGCTGAAGATGGCCAAGGAAGGTTCTCAAACTGCAGTGGGAAAGTGACTTTTCACATAGGACAGATCAAAGATAAATCATTGCCACTAACAATGAGAAAGTTGTAAGGACTAAATCTTAAAATAATCATCTATAGACAGAAGCATACATCTGAAACATGTACAGGAGAAATCGAAACCTTCAAAATGGGTAGGGGGGTGGGTGGCAGAGCTATCCATAAAGCAGTTTAAAATAAATTTAAAAAGATAGGCAAGTGTAGCCTGGGGGGGGGGGGACATCCTGGTGCAATTTCAGCTACCTTGAGGATTTCCACAACGGTTTCAGCAAATCCCACAACGTACATGGCAACCGCCACGGCATTGGCGAAGGCGAAAATAAGCCCGATAGAGCCTCCGAACTCTGGGCCGAGACTCCGGGATATGAGGTAATATGCCCCACCTGTGGAAAAGAAAGCATTTTTAGGCTCCGTATACCTCCCAACCGTTCCCAAAATCTACACCACACAGCTAACTTTTAGGTTAGCTAGACCAGTTACACGTCAGCCATGTGCAATGTTGCGTAGCAGAGGTGGCTGCTTGCCTGATTAGTGGTTGACCATGTTAAATTCATAAATCATGCACCTTCCATAACCACTTATACATATAGGGTCATGATGAGCCTGGACCCAATCCCAGGAAGCACATGGCAAGAGGCAGCCAATATAGGATTCCAGTCCATTGCAGAGCAAAGGTTTATAATAACATTAAATTAAAAATAAGCTAAATAGTAAATCAATACCTGTAACAGTAAACACATCCGGTGATTTATATAGTTGCAAATAACAGAAATGTTGAGTTTGTTCTGGCAACTGGCCCTTCTCAAACTTCTGCTCAAAATTAGGAAAGCTTGCATCGGTGCAGACCTAAGCACTAACCAAGAGGGAGCTATTCAAAGCAAACATTCAATTTTTAATGCTGTTCTCCTCAGTTCCCCTACCCATATTAAATATCCAGACAAGTCCAAGCTTAAGGGACACGCATTTGTTTGGACAAGCCATGCAATTCATGGTAACTGAGGTTCCCTGGAAGCCTGAACTTCCCCCGAAAAAGGGCTGCTTCCAGGCCATGTCAAAACTCCCGAGTCGGTGACAAACATGGATGAGTGAGAGTGGCTGCACTCCCGGCGACGACAAATCAAACAAAGACAAGTTACCGTTTGCATTTGCTGAAATGCGAGACGCTGAACTCGTGCTGAAACAACCATCTCACAATGGTGGAAACGAAATGTTAGAAACAAAACGAGGGTAAAAGTTCTGCGCTTGCAAGTGTACAATTAAATAGCATTTTCATAAACTTCATTTTTCATAGGATTACAAAATAACAGGAATATCTGAAAAGATTAAGTTTCTATGGGGATTTAAATCCCTGCTGACCAATGGACCAGGAGAACCACAGGCAGCGTTATGCGTTTCATTTCAGTCACATCTAATTATAGACGAGCGTCCGTCACTCGCACCGACTGAGGACGGCAGAGAGTAGCTGTGAAACATTTCGAAGGCTGATCTGCTGACTGATATTTCGGCCTGAAAAGCGAACAAATAACAATCATTCTATATAGAATTAAACGTGACACTGAAAATACACGGCGGGCGCTCCTACACGCTCCTCTCAATGACGACGCTGAAAACAACGCAAATTTCAACGGTTTGTTTTTTTCGTGACTTTGCCCATCTCCAAGCTCTAACGGGATACAAGACCACCTTCTCATCATTCACAATACAGTGACATCTCCACAAGCAACATGCTGCGAATGTGATCTTGTATCACAGCCCCCCCCCCCCCCCAAAAGTTGTTTTTTCCCCAGCAACTGGTTATAACTCCGGGGAGAGAAAATATTACCTAACCTTATTCAAAATATTTTTTTTTAAGTATCTGCATACATGGGTAAAGGCACACAAATAAAAAAAAAAGCCATCTACTATGGGGCCCAGAAGACAAGGGGAATGGTGGGAATGAGACACGGGGGCTTGGGCAGCCCTTTGCATTGTTTCAAGGTTGGCCAGCAGGGGGTGGCGGAAGAAGCATGCTCAAGTAGCATCTGGGATTTACATGGCTAAAGTTCCCCCCAAAAAAGGGAAAGGCTAAAACTTGGTAAGCTGTGGTTACACGTGCCCTTCTGCTGACCTCGGCGTGACCCAGATCTCGCATTACAGCGGGAACGCTTCGGCGGATTCTCCGGACGGGGGCCGTCCCACATGCCTTCATCTTTCACCGTTTCCCATCAAACGGATAAGCTGACCCTGAGCGGATGTGGCTCGGGTACAGCAGAATGAGCCGTATGCCAGTGAAGGCTTTGGGGGAATTTTAACACGAGAAGCCAAAATATAGAAGATGTCAAGCTGGCCTTTAAAATCAAGCAGACACACACACAGGTCAGCTGATGACTAAGTGTCCTTCATCATTCAAGAAGACAAGTTACATTTGTAAGGTTCAGCCTGGTATATAATATCTTGATCTTCCTCAAGGTCGTAAGATTAAAGCACGAGGGCGATGACAGAAAGTTAATTAAACTTTTGATTTTAGAGGTCAAACAGAACATACTGGAGTACTTAGCCTCAAAGCAGGCCAAACAAAATTAAATAAGGGGATTAAGGGAGCACAGCAAACTGATAAGACACTGAGATTTTCAAAATCACTATTTCTCTCCTTTTGGGAAACACTTCAAACTCATGTGCACAGCAAAGGGCCACTAAGTTTTAAAGGACCACCTCATTGCATAAGGAGCCTTAAACCAGGTAGAGCTTTCAAGATGACCGACCCCCACATCTGCCTATTAATTCCAAAATTCCCACGATGGTTATAAACCATTTCCCAGAAAGATACGACAGAATCAGCCCACTAATTTAATCAGTGGCAGTCATAGGATCTTGTGCTTATGCCCATATGTTTTGCTTCAAGAAGACAGTGATACTGTGCTAGTTGCCCATCTTTGACATCACAGCAGTGAATGCAAAAAGGATCAGACAACATGTACACAGCTTGAACAGAGCCTGGTAATCTGGAAAGTAAAAACCTTGGGAATCAGTCTAATTAATAAAAAGTGTGCAAGTAAATAGCATTTTCTAGGTCAATATAAATTATATTTGAGCAACGAGTGCCAGTACTTCCCTTGTTGAGAACACCAGCAGAGTCACAGTGTTTAATGTTTACAGAGTACTTAAAATGACGCTACAGCACAAAAACACACATAAGCATCCAGGAGGACGGGCAGTACACACCTCCCCGTACAAAGCCATTGGTTGCTATGGCTGATGTCGACAGGCCAGTGATGGTGGTCACAACCATCGACATGAGCACGATCACACAGGACAGAGCTGGAAGAGACAAAAAAAAAAAAGGAAAAAAAAAAAAAAAGGAAAAAAAAAAAAACACATTAAGAGGGGATCATGGGAAGTCAATCACCAGGTGTGCCGGGTCACAATTCATACAGAAATGGACCCTTAGTTTATAAAAGGAAACAGTCACTTTCACAAGAATGTTCCTATGAACACACGCGTCCTGACAGGCCGGGATAACAGAGGAACCCACAACACACTTTAGCTTTAAAATGCCGTATTTGCAGGGACTGTGTGAATACTAGCATGACAGCCACAGAATGAGTTTAGTGGCAGGTGACTGACCACAAGCAGCATTTCAGATGGGAGACAGGATGTGTGGGGGGGGGGGGGGGTTGGGCTGAAATGCAGATGCACACAGTGGGGAGGGGGCTAATGGCCAAAGATGGAGGAAAAGTCACCTACCAATGCCTGCCCGGCCCACGATCCACGGCATGCGGATGAAGAGCATCACCCCCCAGATGTTCAACATGCAGCGCACCTGCACAGGAGAGGGGGGATGGGCGCATGTGTCTGATTGGCCAATAGGCAAACAGCTTGTTAAAACACACAAATTCTAGATGTTAATGGAGTGGTCAGGATTAGACAGAATGGATCTATGAGATCCAGCACAAGCAAACAGTTTCCAAAAAAAAAAAAATTAAAATATGGTGTGACCAGCTGTAGAAACATTTGTCAGGAGTTTATAGAAGGCTGAGGCCATTGGGGTACTGGCTGGTGGGGGACTCCAGAGACCAAACACTTGTGCCCCTGTTTTTATTACTCCGCCATATCAGCTCAGTAGCATATCTTTGCTAATTCTACAACTGATAAGCCAGAAACTCATGGATACAAAGTGAGCTGAAATAGGTTCAGTCTGGACTGCTCATGTCACCAAGTGTAGCTAATAATTAGCCATCGATTAATAAAAATAACCGAGATTTTGCCACAGCCAGCCATGACCTCTGTTCTGTGAGGGTAGCTGGGAACAGCTTCGGCAACTTAAAGAAAACAAGCCAAGAATATCCCTCAGGAAACTACTCCGTAACATCAGCTTACACATCAAGTGCCAAAAAAAAAGTATTACACAAATAAGGATGAAAAAGAACAAAAAAGGGCCATAGGATGGGAGACAAAGGCACAGAAAAGCATCAGGACCAGGGACAATGGACCATTCAGGAGCCAATACAGATTTCCATGGCACACTGTTACCAAACCCCAGAGAACAAATGGCATTCAGTTTCTTAAAAAGCCCATTCACGACTAAAATCACAAATTCACTGAGAGAACACCTGTGTGGCATGTGCGCATAGTTGGGGAGGGAATCCAGTTACAATGTGCTTATCACTTCAGAGTCATGTGGCAGTAGTGTCACAGTATTGTGTCACGACATGAATGACCCTCAGGGCAAGCAGGTGGGCGTGATGGAACTTTTAGGTGCACCAATCAGACCTGGCAGAGGATCTTAGACCATCGCCTGCCATTGGTGCTTCTCAGAACAAGGGTTTGAGGCGGCGTTTCGTTGTCGTGACGTGAAGGCGGGTGCCTTTCAAACTCGGCCAAAGAGGCCGGGAAAGAGGTTCCGTTTATTTAGTCTGAGGGGAAGGCGATGAAAACTAACAGGTCAGGGCTGCCAGCCAGAACACCAGTGATATGGCGATACTGCACTGTTCTTAATTTAACCTTGACTGACAAGGTCTTTGGATATCAACAGCCTAATGTACAAGAAAGTGGGCCAAGAAAACAATAATAAAAAAAACCACTACCTAATTTGGCGCAAGTCAGTTCAACACTTATCAAGCTACCAGAAAGGCAGGGAAGGGCATGATACACACATTTCACAAAAATTGGTTGTGAGAGATTTGTAAGTACAGCTTCCATTAAGAAAACAAGGAGCATGCAGACCCTAAGCTGAGTTTATTTTTTTATTGTATGTGCTTCTGAAACCTTTTTGGGGAGCCAAAACATCCTTGGGGGGTGACTGCGGGATTGGCTGAAAGGAATCAATATCTCGTCAATAAAAAAAAAAACACCTAAAAATCAAATTCAACAATGCACAAGGACAGATGAGACACTTTGGCCAGGGACATAAACAATGTACTTCATAAAGACACCCCCGGGTGAAAAGTAGCTCAGCAAGATCAGAACCTCAGGGTGTTTTGGGCTTCAATCTTCCTGGCAGAGTAATCATGATCACTGCTGGGTCCTTGAGCAAGACCCTTACCCTGAGAAGCTCCAAGAGCACCAGATTCTGGCTGGTCCAGCTCTGAGCCCTAGCAAGTAACAAAAAGCCCAATCTGGAAGCTCCTATTACAAGATGGTACCGTCTTTCACATTGGATATAAACAGGGAAAAAAATAAATCCTATACTGCCTCAAAGCAGTGTTTCCCCAATGCAGTCCTGGGGCCCCACAGCCGGTCCACGTTTTTGCTTCCTCCCAGCTGGACCGTCTGCAGGTCCCCGAGGACCAGATTGGGAAGCGACGAGGAAGACAAAAAATAAAACTAGGTGCGGGTTTGAATTTTTCCTGGTTCTTACAGGATAAACTTACACTTAAATTTTTATTCTTGTAAAAATGGGCTGACAGGTGTGGGGTGTGGAGACTCACCAGGACGCCTTTGATCCAGCCGAACTTGACGGCGCCCTTGGGATCCGCGGCCTCCTTAGCCGCGGCCTCCTCAGCGGGTGTGAGCTCGTCCCCGTTGGCGAAGCCATCCTCAAAAGGCTCCTGTGGGCGAAAGGTGAGGGCCCCGTCAGAACGTCAGGGCCACGTTGTCATGACAGCAGTGACATCACACTCCTGGAAGGTCAGGCCGCCGGTCGGGGAGATCTGTGGTGTGCGTTGACAGACTGAGTACACCCACAGTATTATCCACCCACAGATCTGACCGGGTGGGGCAATGGTAGGAAGCCTCGTTTTATGACAAGACAATGGTGCGCAGGCACATGGGGCGACGTGACCCCCCTCGGTCATGGGCATTGGGGGTGTGGAGAGGAAACGCTTTCATGGACATTGGAGATGTTTACAACATCCTGTCCGGCATCAGGGCCGCAAGGGTGGTGGAGGTGGGGGGATGTGGCAGGGGGCCATTATGTTATAAAAAGAACAGAAAGCTAGGTGACATCTACTGAAGTCCTGTCAGGCTTTTAAGACCGGGGAGGGTGCAGACATCTATCCACAGGTGGTGGGACAGGTGCTCCCAGGGGCCGATGGGAATCTCAACAGAGAAGGGGGTGGGGGGTGAGCGAGCGCTGCTACGATTGCTCCCTTCCTCAAAACACAGACACACTCCAAAGACGTACTAACTGGCATTAGCTGTAGAATTAGCTGCAGTTCTTGCTGTGATGCATCAGGATCAGGGAGCTGCTTTTAAGTGAAAATGAGATGCGCGCATTTCTGATCTCCAGGGGTTACTGCCAGCCACACTCCCCATCCCCCAAAACAGACGCATGCACACGCACAGAAGCAGTGGGCACCGCCGCACGGGAAACCCGATTCCAGGCCCACGTTTGATACACGGGAAGGCCGGCCCTGTTTGTTCCTAAACAGACGTGCAGCGTGGAGACACAGCTCCCGCACTCAAAATATAAAAATCTATCTAAAGTAAACTAACGCTCGTCTCAGGAGGCAAACTGGGATCAAAGAGTGTGATTAAAACAGATAAAACGATTTATGAGACGCTACTATGGTAAATCTGAAGAATGGGGCAGAGTAGAGAATGTTTGTGTGCATGTGGAGGGATATTTTATAAAGGTATTTTATTACACACGCTTGGGACAAGCACAATGGGCTAGTAAATTATAGAGCAACGTGGTCCTCCGGGATGGGCGCCAGCATAGCAACATGCTCCACCCCCAGCAACGGCATCGCCCCGGCACCCCTGACCACCGTCTAGGCCATGTACTGGCACCACGCAGCCTCGAGTCACACACGCGAGCCAAATTTGGGAGGATGCTGAGTGGCGCCCATTTACATCCATGCCCAGCAGTGAAAACTGCCACTAGGCAAAATAAAACAGCAGGCTTCTAACTGAGAGCCATAATGTTTTTATTAAGCAGTAATATTACTGTGCACAAACCGTAAAGGCAGTTTGAAAACACAAACATGTGTGGCACTCACGCCTGCCTGCTCCACCCCCTCACTTCAAGGCTCTGGGGATGACAGAAGGCAGGCTCAAATCCTGGACTCCTCCCATCAGGGTATGCACGTGCATGTAGCACTTATGGGACAAACCACAATCCTCACTAGGACAAGCAAAATGATGGCAAATGGATGGATGGTTACAGAACAAGGAACCAAGAAGCACAAAAACGTCAGTATTATGTTTTGAATAACATCACTTTTTATAGTGAGGTCATAAACAAGCCAATTAGAGTTAACCAATGAGATGTCAGAACAAGGAGGCAGAACCCAATAGGTGATTAAGAGAGTCTTACCAACGCAGACTGTTTGTGCCCACTGGGTGCTACTGGAGACTACCTCCAATTTTAAAAAGGGTTACAAAATTAGCAGATGGATACACCTAAACAGAAGCACACACACTAGGGGGTGTAGTTTGCTCTTGGTTATCAGCTTCCTGACCCATGAAGCCCTGCAGAATCCACATACAGTGGGACCTTGGTTCTCGAACTCACTAGAACTCGAATTCTGAAAGTCGAGGAAGTTTGACCTAGAAATCGATCTGAATATCAGACGTCAAACCGTGAACGCTGACCCAATATAAATTGTATGCGCCAGGAAATGAGTCATACTACAATGAAATTCTTACTTGAATACCTTCTTCACAGACTGGACAATTAACCAAACAAAGCAGCGCAACATCACAGTAACCAACAATAAATAGACCACTAAGTTGCATGTACAAATAGAACATTTATGTAATTTAAACTTTATTTTGCCAGGTAAATTAACTGAAAACCAGTTCTCACTGCTTTACGTGATATTCAGGAGAATTAGTAGATTACGCATCGGAACTGCCTGGGATACAAAAGTCATGGGTGAAATTAAGCTCTTCAGCCAATAAGGGCAAAGGTATGTCATCACGAAGGTGGTTCCAGTTTGTGCAGCTGGGTGAGAAGTCAACCATAATGCATTGCGTCAAGATCAGAATGTGTTGCTTTAAGCCAGCGCTGTAAGCAAGTCAAACACACCCAATGACTGGACTGCGGAAAAAAAACAAACACGGACTTAATACAGAGAACTAATGACAACCAGAAACAGATGATCACATGGGGATCCCACACAAGAGTAACGAGGGGAGAAAAAAAAAGTGCCCGGAGGAAATCCCACGACGACACGGATGCATACTCATGCACACTCTACACACAAGAAACCAGGCGGAGACCAGAACCTGGGTCTTAGAGGTGTGAAGCAACAGTGCTAACCACTGCACCACCATGCTGCCCCCCCAACATAAATATAAATAATACAAAAAACCATGTATAAACAAAGAACAATATAGACAATACAGAAAAATATCACAACCGTATAAATATTAGTAAAAATATAATATGGATGAACAGGGTTGATGAATTGATTGGTTTTCCATTATTTCTCATAGGAAAAATTCGATCAGACGTTGCACTTTTTAGGATTCAATCTGGAGCCTGGAACTAATTAAGTTTGAGAACCGAGGTACCACTGTACTGGTTCTGCGTCCTTTGTGGATCAGCCACTTTTCATTTTTAAATTCGGTTACGCCTTAGCAGGGACCCCCGCTGAATGCATCACCTGTTTGGGAGAGCGCTCGGTAATTAGAGGCAGCAGCTGCCTCTGGGTGGTTAGAGGCAGGCGTGTGAAACTTAGGGCCTGGGAGGGAGGGAGGACAGATGGACGCCTATGACTGATGTTTTGCACTTTAAAATACTATTAAAACCTCTCCCCCAACATTGCTGTTGCATGTCGCGTCCAGGGGGAAGGCTCTTTATTGCCATTGTACACTTATTTTGGATGGTATGAAAGGCCACTAGACTTGACAAATGCTGCCTTATTTTTAGCCACAGCAAGCACTTTCAGGGCAGGCGGCAGCTACTCAGCTTTTGCTCTTGTGCAGTCACTCTGCCAAAGGTACAGTTCTGTGAGCATTTCAGGCATGGCCTGACTCCCCCAGAGCAGCTCCGAGTCAGGACCAGTAACACTCGAGCTCTTTAGTGTGGCCCCCAACCATCCACCACAAAAGAGGAGATCCTTCCCTGCTTTGCCCACCTGTATGGGTAGTACTGTATGTTAACCATTTCTGCCTGGCAGAGGTTGTGCCACCAGGGAGGTACAGCGGGGCTTACCATGCATTACATCTATTAAAATGGGTGCAGGACTTTTTTTTAAAGGTGTGACAGAAAATCATTTGGTTCTCTGATGTTCAAATCTCAAATCCTGAAAACGGTCATACTTTTTAGTCGTCAGAAATCACTCCCGAACAGCTGAGAGTGGCCTAATCTCATTTTAACCAGTCATCCCCTCAGATGTTCCTCTCATTAGTTGAATATTAAGCATATATTGCCAAACTGAACTGTCCTGCGGCCAGTGAGACCCAGAAACACACCAATGATGTATCACCCACCAAACCTACATATTAACCAACTGAAAGCCAAGAATCTGTGATTATTATAAAGAGAAGGTCAGAGGTGAATGGCATGGCCCCATCTTACTATAATCTTCTTCTTTGGGCACTGGATTAGCCATCAGGGGTTTTGAGAGTGCTGGCTACAAGGTCATTCTGGTTACATTTTTTTTCCCCCCCAGACTGCGTGCAGCCTCTGCCCGTATCTGGACGCTATAAAATACTTAGAGCCCAAAAATCCTTCCCTGGAATTTTAAAGGACACACACCCAGGGGCTGGTGAACGCATTCCGCACAGAGAATCCGCACTCCTGTATGGGCGCCAGCCGCCTACCTCTCCCTTCCTGTAACATTATACAGTGATGATTTCCCACAATTAAGAGGCTGAAAAGTAGGCAATAGAGTCGAACGAAGTGAAGCTGGGCAGATTCCAGAACACCGGGACCCACCTGAATTACTGACCTTCCTCACAATTAGCAAAGACATTAATAAAAAAAAAAAAAAAAAAAAAAACAACATTTAAGGAATCTGCTGGAACACTGTTAAGGACAGGAAGTGACCTCATAAAGGGACACACCCAGAACCTAACGTGTGACCTCACACACTGCGCCAGCCCTTGCGGAATACAACGTCCGTTTTCCTTCTCTTTTGTCTTGTATGTTGTTTTCTCCACATCGATGCCTAAAGAGCCAGCTGCCCGCTCTCTTAACTCCCATCCCAAAATACTGTCCCTCTCCTGTCATCCCATCCCCATGTCACCAGTCCTTTCCAGAATGAGTCAAGGTGTACACACACTTGGCTCAGTTACCTTGTACCATGACTGACCCTCCCCCCACCTTACTCCCCCGCTGGTCCGTGCTCACGTCACACTTAACATTCTGGGCCTGAGCACACGTTTGTCATTGCCGCACAACTTTTTGGGTTAAAAAAAAAAAAAAAAAACACAAAAATAGAAAGAAAGCACTAATACACAAGACAGCGGTGTCCATGATTAATGTCCTTCAATTTCTGTCATATTTGGAGATGGCCCTGTCATCACACTGAAGATATCTTAAAAGTTGAAAAAGAATGCAATGCACTGATTTTCATTTAGCTATGCTACAAGTACAATATAATACTAGTCACACCTGGTTCGTACTGACAATGGGTCCCGTTTGTCTATTATGTTTCCGGCATCCAGTTGTTCCTGGTTCAAATTAAAACGATCTGGACTTTGAGGGCCAAACATGCTGAGGCACAGTACAGATAGCTTAGCGCAGGGGTCTCCACCTCCGGTCCTGGAAAGCTGGCATCCATCATACCTGGCTTTTGATGAGCCACACCTGTTCTCAGATAAATAACAGGAGCAGGTGTGGCTCACCAGAAGCAAGATAGGATAGAAAACCTACTGGATAGTAGCTCTCCAGGACTGGAGTTGGAGACCTCTGGCCTAGTGTGAGCACACATACACACTCAACTCAGAAGACTGACATTCCTTAATCATTCCTTTAAGACATATCTACTCTCTAAACAGTGGTCAGACAGCTCTAGGTATCTCCTGTGACTAATAAAAACCTACAGGAAAAAACACCAGTTTTCGTAAATCTGTATGCAGTGCATGTCTGTATCCTCAAACTAGAAACGAAAACAAAAAGATACTGGAAGAGTATTTTACTTTTCCTGAGTAGTGAGACTGGGATCTATACTTAGAAAATAAATGTAAATTTATTACAAAGCCTCCAGAAATGTAGCCACTGCAGTCAAGTGTGTACAAAACGCAACATCTGAGACAGACTAAGGTTTGTTAGACTGGTTTGTTTAACCAATCAGGTTCACTGCTTTGCTAGTGAACGACCAACGTTTTGCTTTCATTCCAAATGCAAATCAGTCGCCGCAATTACTTCCCCCACCCCCTCCAAAGGCAGCTAGGCAGATCTAACAGCCCTACCTGAACCAGACCGATGTGTGTAATGGCCAATCAGGGTTTATGGAAGGGCCCCACCTCAGGGCAGGTGCCAACATTACACTTAACAGCAGACCGGTCAAAACATAAGCAGACAGACACGCTTCACTTGCCAGTGAGGCAGCGGATACCATGGGTTTTGGGGGCAGGAGGGCATTCATCTGCAGATCTGTGTGGAACGGGGACAATGTGCACGACGCATAACTTTGTTCCGCGGATTTAGCTCTCGGAGCCACCAACACCGTCTCTGACGAAGGTGACGCACCATCTGCCTTAAGGCAGAGAGCTGATATGCAGCCTGTCACTCCCGCGAAACCCGCTATTTCATCCATCACTAACTACACCTTACCCTGGAGAACTTACACCACCCTGCCCATATCACTCCAAACCACTATGCACCTCCCCGCATATCCTCATGGCCCAGTCACCTTTACTACCCTAAGGAAGGAGTACAGACCCCCTACTGTTGGCCCAGAGACTGCATAATCACCACAACACTTGCCACGAGTCCAGCATGGCACTGGCTTTTGGGGAGACCTGCGGGGCAAAGCGCTGAGAAGCACTCATTTCCCCACCAGCAAGCACATGCTTGTAAACAGGAAACTGACCACCAACCGCGTGAGGTAGGATGAGCCTGACAAGAGTTTACGGGAGTGTGCGTTAACATTCCACGGCCAGGGAAAGCGATTTAACGTAGATGTGAGATTTTATTGGATAACAATTGGATCCTGCCCAATCAACCGACCCCTCCCCCCCAAGGCAATGAGCATGAAAGGGACTGATGCATATCCCGACACTTGGCTTAGGAACACGCTGCACCCTGGAGACTGACAGGGCAACAGAACTTAGTGTCACATCGTATTTTATATGGAACAAAATAGGTGCCCATCTCAAGGTGATATCAGTCATTTGTCTCCATGTGCTGTTTTAAGAATGCAGAAGTTATTATATGGCAGTGGTTCTGACCCGGGGTTCTCACAATTTGTTTGGAAACTAGCGCTGAGCATTAGTCCATAATGACTTCTTTATGGTATCTATATCATTTTGAAAAAACAAATGTCATCATATATCTTAATATACTTTAACTATACATTAAAAAAATAAAAGGTCCTAAGGTTTTTGATTCTATTTCTTCCTGGTTGCAAAGCTTCAGTGATGACGTTACACAGAATCAGAGAATCCATAGCTAAAATCAAACCATTTGGTTAGAGGCGTCGCATGAGGAAGCTGATGGAAGGGAAGAGCAAGGAAGCACTCATACTTGGCTCATTTAATTCTAAAACGGTGAAATACGATTTTGCGAATGATATTTTATATTTTGTTGAAGGCTAATACCTTAAAACAAGGGTATTTTTGGTTAAGCAGACATTTAAATGGGATGGCAGGGTTCTGATTTTACAGGCATTTGCCAATTAGGCTATAGTCATAATTACATAGGAGTAGATTATGGGACTGAAGTGTAAGAATAGGAAATCTGGCGCATTAGGATTAGTCTATAGCAGTGCTCCGCAAACAACATTTTTGCTTCCCCACAGCTCCCTAAAATGTGGGCTGTCTGACAAGGACCTGGAAGGGAGCAAAAACATGGACTATATGGGTCCCTGGGGACCAGGTTTGGAAACACTAATCTGTAACAAGAAAATAAAGATTAAAATAAATATTATGCATATACATTATAAATATTTTTGGTTTTAAGGAGCAATATAGAACACACACAGAAAGAGACACCAGTGGTTTTACATAATAATTCACCCATGTAGCACCGTTACTAGGTCCTGTCCTGTAAAAGGTAGAACTACCACCCATGTGAATATAAACTCAATCCTTCTGGTACCACTACAGTGATGGCAGCCACACTCCAGTGTGCAGATAAATCCTTCAGAAACTTCTGGGATGTGTCAGGTCACATTCCAGACAGTGTTTAAAATGAGAGATGTTTCCAGACTGGGAATCCCACCAGCCAACATAAGCAGTATGTCCGCATGCTATGCTTGCATAGAAGATGATAATGACAATAAGGATAAGAGCAGACACCATCTTCCTCCGTACACAGGGGCCCCCTTTCACTGTCACTTACAGGCCAGTTTCTGGTCCGGTAGGCCGCCTTCAAAACCGCTGTCACGATGCAGCCTGACAGCCAAGGGCGCAGGCGTTACGGCACAAGCAGCGACGACCATCTGTCAACTCTTGGCACGTCACCAAAGCGACGGAAGTGCCACGGTTCACCTTGAACCCCCACTGTGCCTGAGTGCAGGGACCATCTTCCACCAAAAGCAGAACCCACAAAGAAAAAGGACAAAGCAAAGAGGACCCATCCAGCATCTTCAAAACGCTTCAGGCATCGCGGGGATATTTTCCCCATCTCACATTCTAATAGAGAAATAAAGCTGACTGTGGAGTTTCAGGTCATGGATGAAAACTGTCACCAAAATATAAGGACAAAGAAAAGGATAATGACCATTTGTTTTTCCAAAAACCTCAAATGAATCCCCAGAATCAGCTTCCTTTCCTAAGATTTAAGTGGATGTTCTACGTGGTAACAAGCTGATTACAATCCAGACAAACCCTCAAACCAGAAATGATTATATCTGATTTTTTAATAACATGAATGAGACACTATGCAATTCAAATAAATTTGTCCGGGCATTAAGATGGAGGTCGGCAGACTGGAAGAAGCCCCATTTACACTCAGAGGGGCCTCATGCATAGCTTGTTCCTTGGCAAATTAACAGGGCAAGAGCTGCCTTATCATTTTACAAGAATGTTAAGTTTTTCCAACCAATCCCAGTAATGGGAATGCAGGATGGTCTGCAGAGCCCCTCCAGGACTTCAGCCTGCGTCAGAGTGCTCAGCTCCTGCCTGCCAGGTCTGAAACCACCTCGGTCCAGTACCGGGCTGCATTTCAGACCCGCCCAATAATGAGTTGGTCCCGGGAGATCCGCTTGCTCGCTCACTCACTGCCACTCTGGAAACAAGCATTTCACCCACTGCGTTCCCCAATAACGTCTGGAGCGTCATGACCCAAGCCTCGACAAAGCAGCCTTTTCAGAACACTTCACCTTGAACAGGGTGTAAACACTATAATTGCTGCACAAATCATAAAGGCACCTTTGTTCACAGCAAAGCAGCAAACCGTACGACCGCCGTGTAAAATGACATCAAATGGCAAATGGACTGAGCCTCAGAACTGCCTCCTACCTATAGCCTCATTTTTTGTGGTTCCATTTTACATCCAACCAGCTCGTGAGACTGATTAAAGCTCCATGATTACTAGTAAGGTGGGACAAATGAGGAGCCAAGAGAGCATCAGGATTCTCAGGTCAGACAAACCAGAAGATGTGAGATTCACAGCAACCCCCGGGGTGATGCACGAGCCGGGGGTGGGTCTCACTCCAAGACTACGCCCTAAGCATGCTCAGCCATTTTTGGTCTTCCAGAAGGGAGAGGCAAGTTTCAGGAATCTAGATGCAATTCGCCTCCGGTCACAAAGCACATAAATCCACGTTAAGCTATGCTTACTGTCCGTGCTGAATTTTACACTCATTTCAGTACTTAATATTTCAAGGAGGCACAGACAACATGGGCTGCCATTAAAAAAAAAAAAAAAAAAAAAAAAAAATCTGTATTTTAGAAAAAGAGGGGAACTCCAGGAATTCAAAGCCAGTAAACACTGAAGGCCAGCACACTAAAAGACAACGCCCCCAAGAGGCCGGCTGTGGTGCCCCACACGAGGCAAATCAGGAAAACATCACACATGGGAGTAGGACGTCACCGAGTGCAGAGCAGAATGCAGAAGTGGGCAGAACTCAAAATATGGGCTAGAAGAGATGTGAGGAAAACATGTTTACCAGTCTACTGCTGGGGGGGGTTGGGCGGGGGTGACAAAGTCAACACAAAGCATTTGTGAATGTAACCATTGCCCCAAAATCACATGCCTGGGGTAATGCGTGGCTTAGTGGTTTAGGACACCATGCCTGCAATTGGAAGGTCACCGGTTTCACTCTGGTTTGCCAGGGATTTCATTCCACCGTTGGGGCTCTGAGCAAGGCACTTGACCTGAATGGCTACCCCTAACTAATCGAGACAGGATGGGGTCGCATGGCAGAAACACGTGGCTAGACCAAAAAGTAGCTCAACCTGTATTTACCAGTGGGACCTGAGGGCCAGAGCCTAAACACAGAACAATCTAGCGACAGACTAACAGCCAGTAAATAATCAAATTTGCCATGTTACCATGGAAATGTCTAGATTCAGGTACATAAAGTACCTTTCCAAAAATGTTCTGCATAAAAGTAAAAATGTCAGGGAGAGTTAAGTCACACTAAAAGCAAGAATACCGTTAGGCTCGCTCCAGGGATGGAAAACCATTCAAAGAGCATCATTACAAAAACACATTTAAAAAAAAAAAAAAAAAAAAAAAAAAAAAAAGAGGATGCTCCCCCGCAGCTTTTTTTCAATTATTTGCTTAAACTGGTTCCGGCAAAATTGAGTTCCAACAAAAATACGCTTTTCTTTATCAAAACACTAACCCAAAAATTTCCTACACTGATACGGTCATTCGAGAGACCTGAACTACCCTCCCCAGGGCGTACCTCCTTGACAAAGGCTCCCATTGTCACCGGTGCCAAAGCCGCCATTCGCCATGCAACGTGATCAAAACAGTAATTTAAATCTAAAAACAGCAGACCTCACAAAGGTGGAGGCTTTCCATCTCCATCAGCATCTCTGCTCAGTCAGCCTCCTCCAATTTTAATGAGAATGAATAACTGGTAACAGCAAAGGGTGGAGGTGGGGGGGTTAGAGAGACAGAGGATTAACGACCACTGGACGAGCAACACCAATTCTGACATGTGGCAGAGGGAAAGGGGTGCTGCTACACTTAGACTTCAGCATGTATCATGATTCTCCAGGGCACTTTCTCACCTATTGATTTTTGTGCAACAATGCAAAGGGAATCATGAATGAGACTCTAGGGAACTCAACAGGCATGAGCTCAAAATACCAATGGCACTTTAACATCCATGGGAGAACCCAGGTCTTGGGTTCGCGAGGCAGAATCTTGTTTAAGAACAGTTACCACCAGATCACTCCTTGAACACATTGAAGTTCCTCGGGGTGGTTCTTGATGTCAAAAGACTCTGGTATAACTCCTGCTTCACCTACATGTTTATAAAACCACCAAAAAACAAACATCTGCACTGGATGGATCTGGTGACTGGATGCAGTGTTTCCTGCAGCGGCACCTCTTCAGCTCTTTACTGCTCTTCGGTTCCTTCAGTGACCCAGCGTCACGCAATCTCTCACGCAACTTAGCGACACAGAGTGTTCAGGCACAGGACACAGAGCATCCCCACACTCCTGAAGTTCGACTTATTTCATGAACTTGTAGAAACAGGGCAGTGATCTTTGTCGTAATCGGTATTGATGAGGAAAAAAGAATGCATCTCAGACTGCAGCAGTGGATTGAAGGAGCTCCGAGGAGATGGCTCGAGACCCATGCATACAAATCAGCCTTTGACAAACACCTGGAACCAATGTCTTTATAGGGGAGGTCGACTGAAGCAATTATTCTAGCAAAGTGCAGTCTGCAACAAAGCAGATTCTGAAATTCCTGTTAACCTGGCAGCACTACACATTTTGCCCTGCTCCAAACATAACCACTGAGAAACAGTTATGGGAAAAGAGGCCTATTCTCATCGGGCTGGATTGAGTCTGATTAGGCTGATGCTGCACCTTCAGCATGAAGTTGGTTACACTTTAATAGCATCCAATGCTGACATTGAACACTTTCTATAGAAAGGATTTGCTCAAACACAAAGAGCATGAAAATATCAGCAAATCCTCTTACCACGAACTGTAACCACAGTAACATTTCAATTATATTCCAGTCATACATACTCACACCCTTCATATTCTCTTCATGATAAGACAATTTTAATGCAGAGCCAGAGCAATGGAGGAAAAGAAAAGTTGAACACCGTAAATGTAGCTTTCACTGCATGACCATGATGACTGTAGGGGCGCTATGAGGGGAGGGGGTAGGTGAGTGCAGCTTGAGAAATTCCACCTGCCTCAACCGTTCCATGCAGGACAGCCAGCAAGACAGGCCGTCCTGCTGCCTTCATAAACAGGTTGACGTCACAAAGGTACAACTGCAGACGCACAGCTCCCGCTCGGCACTGCGCTACAGCAAACTGACTTTCCACTACTTCCACTTCCCCCACATCGGCAGACCAATCGGAAGCCCGGGGGGCCTCCGCTACTTCCTGACACCAGCAAGATTTTTGTGCAAAGAAGAGGAGGAGTAGTAAAACAGAGAAAAGTGAGAGTGTGTTGGCAGGAGTGAGGGCAGTCTAATGCTGATCTTCTGCAAGACAGGCAATGGTGAAGGGGGATGGGAAGGGATGTAAACATTGTACCACGTGGAGGAGAGAGCAGACGAGCCACTCAGCTGCTTCGCACAGACAAACTCAGTCCTGTCTCACTAAAAACAGACTGACAGCAGGATTCACAAAAACACTCCACCTCACCAAAAAAGGCACTCAGATACTTATGTACAGTTTATTCCCAGTTCAAGTTTTATATGTTCCCAGTTCAAGACTGCTACCACTATTATAAAAGTGACTAGCTTTAAAACACAGCATACTCATACGTTTGCATATCATTAGCATGCATTCACACCTTCACATTTGCATTAAGAATAGAAAAATGCAAAGGCCTATTGACATATTTATGCCACTCAAAAACAAAACAGAACAACAACAAACAGGATCCATGCTCTGCCTCACACTAGATGGGATTACCATGTGAACAGCTGGCTATCATAGTCAGGGAGGCAGCACAAAGAGCAAGCCAAACAGCAGGAATAAAGAAGCGCCAGTGAGGTTAGCATCTGCCACTAAACTGCGTGCTAAGACCCTGGAAGGCCAACATCAGGCACCAAGGGCAGCAGAACACAGAGCAGCTACCAGAGCAGATGGGGGCTGGATATTAGCTGGATGTTAGCTCCACTTTCCGGATGCTGGATCTGAAAAGCTGCCTGTAAGGTCCCTGGGCGAAATACACAGCAGCAGGATCTAATAAGACTGCCAGCCACACAAACGAGAGCTGGAGGAAAGGGGACACCACTGGCATTAGCGACAGAAGACTGGGGACCTTTCATCGATGCATGCAGTGGGGGGTGGGTGCTTCAGAGGTCACCTACTATGGTGGAAGCTTGTGTCTTTCATGAAGACAAAGAGGACATTTGCTGGGGTGGGAGATTCAGTTACTTACACAGTAAAAATCTGAATACTTTGCTGCAGTCATGCATCCATTCTGCAGTTGGTCGAGGTCATTTGTTAAATTTAGCAGTCAGACTGAGACACTAGAAAGCAGAGATATTCCACATGGCCTGCAGGGTCACACTGCTGTGGCAAGTCACGTTTCGGATTAAAAGAGAGGGGGGAGTTGTGTCACTTTCAGGAAAAAACTAACAGACCAAGATCGAAAACTCAAACTACTCATAGACTAACAAAGTGCTGCACACAGATCAAATTGCCCAACGGCACAAACGTGGTGGGCAAAGGAGAATCATGAGGGAACACACAAGAACCTCCTACAGGAGAGGTCAGCATGACAGAAGACAGGGAGAGAGTGGGGGAAGTGGAGCTCAATTAGGGAAACAATTACTTCAGCATGGTGCTTAGGTGACAGGCACTTTCCAGGACCCTGATAAACATCACGTGCAATTTGTGCCATTTCACTCCGACACTGCCTTGCTAGTAACTCTCGATTACCCGAAACGCTAAAACATTTGCAGATGGGGGACCTTTTCTTCCGTTGGTAAATCAGATAGCACCGAAAAATAGAAGTGTGGCCGGCAAGGGTGAGAACCGCGAGTGAGCCTTGCACAAGCGCAGCTCAAGCAAGTGGACCAATAGGGGACGAGTGTGTGAGTGTCTCCCATCCTCATACGACATGGAAAATACTGGCATCCCTGGGAAGGACTTGGATACACGCGAGGTTTGTGCACTCTTCGCAAAAAGGGTGGCCCAGAAAAGCACTACGGACAAAGATCACTGCAAAGTGCCCACAACGGCTGCTGTGCCTGCAAATTAGTAAGGGGGGTGTTACATTGGATACCTGGGGGTCTCCCCACATGCCACCAAACCCACACCAAGCAACCAACTGTGTCCGCTAACTAATAGGAGATCCCACAGGCTATGACTCACATAATCATCATGAGATGCACTATTAAATAGTCACGTTACTTGCACATTCTGACACTGGGGCAGACAGATTTTTATCAGAGGAACAGATAAGGGAAGAGGCTGCTTGCATATAAGAGACAGAAGGTAGCAGATTGAGCTCTTTTTAAATAAATTATAATAAAATAAAAAAAAATTAAACACCTTTGCTCCTTCAAAGCTGTGCTAAAAAACAGTAAATCCTGACAAATTCTTTCCAGGGCATAGGGGGAGGGGGCATTGATACAGCAAGGAAATTCAACATGGCGCAAGACGGCCACAAATTAAATCCACTTAAAAGATGGAGGTGGGCGTGTGAATAGAGTGCAGTTCGGGGGGCATTGTACAGCCTGTGCCTTGGCCACCTGCCACCATGCACTTCCAACCCACACCCTGGGGTGACACATGACCAGTGCGTACCATCAGTGTCCGACCGGGTCATTGAAAAACGCGCCAGTGTCCTGGGGGAAACAAGCTAGGCCCAAAACAATGCCCTATTAGGCACAGTCTGCATTAATCAAGGCCACGGGGGGGGGGGGCGGGGGGGGCGTCACACTGGTGAGATCACAAGTTCGATTATGCACATGTAGGCAATAGATGGATGGATAAGTTGAACTACTTCACATCTAGGACTAACAAGGTAGCAAACAATGCTTGGTCCGATGTTAGTCACAGGAGGAATTGTCACACTTATCTTGGGCCACTACCATTTCTCAGGGAGGGTAGTCGCGAGTGATGGGGAAATAGTTCAACTTCTTGTGTGAAGTCCAGGGTCAGCTGACCGAGCGCAACGAGCTAACAGGAGCCACCGTCAGGCTGCTCTCTTGTCACATACCAAAGAAACCAAATGGCACATCCAGAAGAAGGAGGAACACCGATAAAAACAAGAGGTGACAAGGAACACTGAGCAGAGACGTCAAATGGTGTATCAAGCATCTGATCTTCCATCTCCATGTATCACGCAACTGAAAAAGGCAGAGCTATGAAGGCCTTTGCTGCAACGTGGGTCTCTGAAGATGTCACCGTGACAAAGGCAGCATCTGTAGGCAAGAACACAACCTCAGGGGCACCAGTGGGAAGGTTGTCCAGCTCTGCAACTGCCTTAATGGCTAGAAGAGCACAGCTCCATCTCTCAGGAAGGCCGAAGCTGATGGTGCTAAAGTGACATGCTGAAAAAGTGAGAACTAGATGGTGTTAGATTTCAAATTAAAAATGCACATCAGACAGAACCCCAATACATTTCTGAAGCATGTACAAGGTGCCCAGCCCAGCATGATGACCTGCTAGGGCGTCGGCCTGAACCGCCATTCCACAGCTCGGGTCTTTCCTCCAGCCTCGCACAGCAGCATGAATACCTAAATAATTCAGCATGGTCTGCCGCCGCATAACGGGCCTGCCATGCTGGAGCCTCCCTCTAAGCGGTCAGAAGGCCGCCGGGTGCTGCCAGGACATGGCATGCCCTGCAGAGCCAGCCTCCACCCTCGCGGGCCTTATCCCGGGACTCGGCAGGGACTGGAGAGATTCACCACCGTTCTGGTATACATTCTCTCAGATGTTCTTAAGTAACCCTATCAAGGTTCCAAATAGGGAGTTTATGGTAATGAGCAGAGGTCGCTATTCTGTATACTCGCTTGGGAGATATTCAAACCGAACTGCAAATGACTCAAAAACTCTTAAAACAAGATGTGAAACAAGAGGTATAAACAAGGTGGGACAGCACTCTATAGCCCAATTCAAATTTTTTGGCATACATTTTCTTCATTTGTATTTACTATTTTTCTATAAAAAAAAAAAACTGTATCAGATCAGTCCTCAAATCAGCTGACATCCTCTGCTCGGGCATCAAAATCATAGTGGCACTGAAAAAGTTAGATCTGTGCACCTGTAAAAAAGAAAAAGCTATTATATCGTATACTGCATCAGTATAGGCAGTTGAGTATCGGAATCAGATTGGAACTTAAACGTGCATCAGCCCATCCCCACTGATGAGTCATACTGATGCTCCTTGCCACTTGGCTAAGGACTCAAGCATTATTTACAGGGGGATATTACATGCATGCGAGCTACGATACAAGTACATATTTAAATATTAGCTTTATCACAGAGACGGAGCAAAAGCAAATGTATTATTTACCAAGATGAGCGGAGAAAAAAAAAAAAATTTAAAACAGTATAGCTCAGCTGTAGGAAGTTGAAATATGACAGATTCTGAAAATAGCATACAACATACTGCAGACTTGATCCCCTAGGAACCCGAAACGCTGTACAGGAAAGTGGAAACACAGCAGCGGGGGTGGCGGGGGGTAGAATACTAATGAAAAATGTGCATGGATTAAGTTGCCATGGTGTGATGGAGTGTGACGAGCCAGCACGGTGTATCCGGCACGACGGTGTGCCACTGGCATGTAGAGACACACTGCGGTTCCCAGGCGACTGTTGGAAGTGTCCCTGCTGACAAAACCAACCTCGGGATGGGGACACTCACCTAAAACTGCAGGCAAAAGAATATAAGAATGCTGACAAATGACAGAACAGAACGGAACGGCGGATTGTGGAACGGCAAAACCTTGGACAAACTGAGCCACACGCATTAAAATATATATGATGCCGGTCAGCACTTTCAATTCAATAGGAAAGCCAGGACTTTGAGGAACTAGACCAGAGGCCAGGAGGTCACAGGTCAAAACTACAGACCAAACGAAGCAGTCACATTTCCCTTAAACAAAATGTCAAATACCCTAATGGAATGAAAATAAGAGTGTTACACATTCCATACAATACTATGAATGAATATTCCACTTTGAAAGCTATTCCGAAATGTGAGAAGCTGAAATCTACGCCTTAATATACATATCCAGTTACCACAAAAACAAACAGCAATATGTTTTGGCTGAGAGCTGGTGTATGACCTTGAGCATCCCCCCAGCAAAACAAAAACTCCTGAATCGACAATACGGCACCATGACAAATAAAATACATTAAAAGATGAAATCCCAGAAGTTTGGGGGATGCAGGCAAAAATACGATCACCACCATCTACCACAGGCTTCTCGCATTACCAAACCAGTCTTTACAAATAGACCAAATTAAAGCAAATTAAAAAGGTACTTCTCGGGCAATTTGAGACTAAGCAAACGTGCATCATAGTGCCCACCCCTGCGTGCATTCACAGGATCACTTATCACAATCTCTAATTTGGAGCCTGTGCCTTTTGAGGTAAAAAAGGGATTATAGAAGTACAGTCAGAAAACACAGTAACCTTATCCTGCATTTCAGACGCCAAGGTAGTGGGTGTAACGGCAGCAGAGAAATTGCTGCATGCAAGGAATAACTGGCGAATTAAGACGCATAGAAACAGATAACTGGACTTCAGAGTCCTAGCAGACATACATGATGTATAAACATGCACTTCCTTGCAGGTGGTTGCTCTTGGTACTTTGCCTACTACCGAACATTTTCGCGGTTACCCTGTAATATCTTACGTGTCGACAATATATGACGCCGAAACTAACGCGGCGAGATAGGGCACGAACAACTACAAAAACACCAAATCGTTCCTATCACGAGGCATATCTTAGGGTCATGTGGCCAAGCCCCCCGCCACATGCAAGACAGACAGCCGGTCCCAAACACTCAAATCCACCCCCGGAAGGATGAAAGCATGAGCCGAGCATCTAAACAAGTCACATCAGTGCGATCAAAGGCGACAGCGACGGGTGCCAGTCGGCCGATGGTCTGATGGATATCGGATATAAATATGCAATAAATCAGAGAAGGTCTCGACGGCATATTGACGGGGACACGCGCAAGCACGGTATCCTCCTGCCGACTTGAGATGCAAACCGCTTTGCGGCGTGCATCTCTGTACATGTGGCTCCAGGTTAGGTTACCCGGCCACTGGAGCCCAGCACGCGCACCCGAACGTACCTTATCCAGCTCATCGTGTAGCTCTGACAGAGTGGGTCGTATCAGCTTCTCCCCCAGCGGCGCCGCAGTCTGCCGGTAGAAGTCGATGTTGGGGACTGCGTCGATGGTGTTGTGGCCGAAGGTGCGCAGGTAGTACGTATTGGTGTGCGTGTCGTAGTAGTAGTGCTGCTGGCCGCCAGTCGACGAGTGCAGGCTGCCCTCGCTCATCACCGTGTCCCCATTCTGGAAGGCTTCCGTCAGCACGGCGTCCGGGCTCCCGGCGCCGGTGGGGTCCACGAAGTTCACAACCCGGAACCGGCCTTTCGCCTCCTCGCCGCCGGTCGCCGGCTCGGATCCGTCGTGTGCCTTTCCAGACACGGAGGTGGCTTTGTCGCCGGCCGTACCGCCGTCCCCGGCGGACGCGCCGGCCGCCTCCGCCACGAGATCTACCTGGAACCGGCTCTGGCTCGGCGTTGGACCAGCAGGTTTGAGTCCGGCGTCTGGGAACAGTCCTTGCCCCGCCGGAGGCTGCTCTTCATAGGGGGGAGGACTGGATGAATATGATGGCGCTGACATGGCAAATATCTACCCGGCAAATTGATACCAGCGATAAATGAAAGACCAGCCCGTAGCGCAAAGCCCCCCCAAAAAAGCCCCCGGTATCACTGCGCTCTGGCTGCTAAAGTGCCGGGAAAGGGAGCTTCGGAAATCAGCAAAGGCGTCCCAGCCGCTCCGCCTCCCTCAGAACATGCGGGTACAAAGGGGTTACGCGGGAGCTCAGCATCCGCCGGAGGAAGCGTCTCTTCGGAGGGGGAAAAACAGCATCAAACTCGGAGCCCAAAGGTCCGAAAGCAGAAGGGCGGTCCCGCCGAGCACCTCACTTAATAGCCGTACGCGCCTCCTTTTCCTCCAAGAGATGTCGCCCGTAAGGATGCTCCGCTCACCGACCTTGCCGCAGCTCCGCCTTCAGTAGCAGCACTCTTTGGACTGCTATATAGACACGCCGCAAAGGGGCATCAAGGCACGGGGTGGGTCCCAGCCAGAGGTGAAATCTCGCGAGATTTCCGCATTGGGAAGGGGTGGTGGTTTTAAGGCGTGTCCATGCGTATGAAATCAGACGTCGGAGGCGTGTTTTTGCCCAGAAAAAGCTGTCGACGAAATAACGAGGTGTGAGTGAACCTTGCTGTGACTTTTTATTGTAAGGCGATAAAAAGGCTCATTAGATAGAAACTCGTAATGAATTAAATAATTAACTACTTCCCATATGACCACACTAAATGTATAAAAAAAACAACGTGCCTCTTTTATAGTTTAATTATCTAATTGAAAATACATTGTGACTACATTTTCAAACGCATACTACAAGGGGATTACCTAAAAATGAGTAATTTTTGCAGGTAGTCAGTAAACAAATATACAGGACTGTCACAGAAAATTAGAATATTGTGATAAAGTTCTTTATTGTCCGTAATGCAACTAAAAAAACAAAAATGTCATACATTCTGGATTCATTACACATCAACTGAAATATTGCAAGCCTTCTATTGTTTTAAT
>JABFDZ020000118.1:3136160-3148255 GCA_019775955.2 Pollimyrus isidori
AAGGGCCCACGGCCACGCGCCCCCGAGACAACCACCCACCTAAAACACCCATTTCTAATAGTGTTTATCTGATGCAAGGTGCTACCAGCACTGGAGGCTGCTCCACCATACACTGGATACTCTACCCCAGATCCAGCACTGGAGGCTGCGCCACCATACACTGGGTACTCTACCACAGATCTCTGGTTCATGAGGAATAAATCAGAGAAGCACATACTGTATATGGAAAATGTGCAGGCTTCACAGAAACCCGAGGCAAGGAATGAGACCCACAGCCCGCTCGATTGTCTCAGTTCTTTATTATCAAACTCTTTTTCTTTGACAAAGTCACAGCTGAACTCCTCAAAGTTCTATGTGTTTTAATCTTACAGTGTATTTCCTGTGACATCATAAGACTTGTTTAGCTTTGCTGAGGGTTATCAAAGGTCACCACAATATCCACTGAAGCCATCCCTGTGCCAGCATTATTACAAAGTCACCTGAGCCGTAGAAATTAAATTCTAGAAATGTGCGCTACACCCATTACAGTTCCTCAGTGTGGCCATCAGGCCATTGGTAGAGATATTATACTCCCCCAACCATACAGGCACTGCATAGACTGCTAACGGCAGACCAGGGAATTCAAAGTGAGAATCACATTC
The DNA here is from genome assembly GCA_019775955.2 of Pollimyrus isidori. NCBI lineage: Eukaryota > Metazoa > Chordata > Actinopteri > Osteoglossiformes > Mormyridae > Pollimyrus > Pollimyrus isidori. Next base: position 3,136,802 of record JABFDZ020000118.1, read on the forward strand.
TGCAAACACGTGATATGTGACATTTCCAGCACTATTTCTGCAGCAGGCACAGAAAGCATCTTCAGAAGGTGTTGCCTGCAAGTATGATTATATGACAACTATCACCTGCAAGGAACTGACAGTAATGGTAATTTAGGATATTAACTCTCTATTCTACTGCTTACTTTATCAATCGAACTGGCGAGAACATGCCACAAACATTCTGGATATAAGCAAATAGTCAAAATACTGAGAACACTGTAGATTGGCTTTTTTGTACTATAAGGACATTATATATATAAGGATTTCAGTGTCTGGGAACCATGTCTTGTCTGGTTGCCAAATCCATATTTAATTACTGGCTCTTGGCCAGGTAACCTCAGTGATCTCCCAAAACAGAGTGATCTAACATCTTAATAATCTGTGCTATACAAATTGTCTCTAAATATTTATATAATACATTATGTCGCAGTGTATTCATTACCTACTATTTTAATGTATTAATTTAGCAATGGAATAATTTAGCAGTTCTAATTATATTGTGGCTAACTGTAGGGTCAACTCCCTAGATGGTGCAAGAAACTTTGTCCAAATCGAGGTCTTCTGGCTTCTCAGGACCCAGGTTACCAATATTCTGAATTACTTAGCAGATCATCTTGGGAAGGCTGAGGAATTTCTTGAGGACTCCCAGTTCTCTGATGACATTGACACACCAGACAGAGATGCCAGCAGGTGCTCAAAAACTGTCCAAAAGAAGCATTAGGAGCCACATTCGTATCGACAGCTATTCTCACCTTGCATTCCAGCTGTGTCCCATTTTTGCTGGACTGTGCATGGAACTGGTTCTGAACTTAAGTACTCATATTCATCCCACCACACTTCTCAGTCTCTTCACCAGCTCCTTCTCCTTCAGGCTTTTCTGCTGCCAGAAGCTGTGGGACCATCACAGTGCACTTCTCTACATTCTCCTTTCGTCCTTGCCGAGAAGACTTCCCTTAAAAAATCACCACTGCATTAGGAAGCCAAACCCCAGGCCTCCAGGTGGTGCTGTTTGCCTATATTCTCTACTAAACGCATCATGTTGTTGGGGCAGAGGTCAGCCAGAGGGGCAGAACACAGCAAGTTCAAGTCCGCTTCAGGGTCACCAAAACAAACAAAAAAAGGCCTCAACAGCCCCAACAATCAAAATAAAAACCTGTATGACTCAACACAAAATGAAGATGATTTCATCAGTAGAGGTGTATTCATCTGCATCCTGCTAGGTATCATGTGTTTTACAACTTCTTCCAACATTCTACCCCGTTGACCCAACAAAATCCCATCCATCTAGTCCATCTAGATCTAGCTGAGTTTTTATTTGCTGTCTTATTGACATGCACAGAGGATGATAATCATGTCATTGGAAATCAGAGGGTCATAGTTCTGATGAACCGGTCACCTGTAGGCTCACAACATTTATGAAACATCTTTATTACATAGCTAAGTCTATGCAGTAATTAGCTTTATGGAAATGGGTCATAACCATTTTCTTTCCCTTTGCCATTATCTTTTATATTTGGAAATGTGTCCCCTTATCGTCGCAATTGCTAGATCAACAAGAAAGTTCATGTGTGTTTCCTTTAATCATATGTGAAATTAGTATATTTCTGTAACCAATGATCAATTCCATGAAGTGTTGACCATTTTACATCTTTGGTTATATTAGTTATACACTCCAACAAAAAAGTCCCCATTTGAATTTGGCACAAAGTTGTTATGGCATTGTTTCCACAGGTTTATACAACCTCGCACCCTTTATTTTAATCCAGATTTGCATTCATTTCTCACCAAGATCCTGTATTGACAAATGAGTTGAACCTCCATAAAGCCTCCTTCAAACTCCCAAAGACCAATGAGGTTAAGGTCACAACTCAGTGGTGACAATGTAAACCCAATGAATCTTGGCATTCTTTTCCTGGAATATGCCCATGCCAACAGGGAAAAAAATCCACTGATGATGGATGGAAGTGTTACCTGGCCAGTCAGTAGATTCAGGTACTCAGTTGACTTTATTGCTCCATAATGTTGCTGAGCTTTAATCATGATCCAGTCATTGGCTCTTAAATATCTGCTTATATAAATTCAAATGGCAATTTTGTTTTGGCCGGGCAGTGTATTATAAACATCAGATATCAAAATATCAAACTAAATGTCAAACTATAGCTAATATTTGAATGATACAAGTCAAATGCCATCTTGTAATAATATTTTTTTCTGTATGATCTCTAATCTCTCAAAAGAAAATGACAGATGTCAGGGGTAAAAAGGAAAACTGAAACAGTTAAAAGTACCATGACGTTGAATCAAAGCATAAAACTTGTCACGCATCTACTTGTTCTTCAGATCTACTAAGTAAACCAATCAAAAATATAAAAACCATTCATTGATAAAAGATATTCATGTAATTACAAATAATATAATATTTTACTTTCGTACGGGACAGTTCACAGCACAATCAATCTTAGCAGTGACAAGTTCAGTTTGACTTTGAAATGATTTATTTTACTTTATTCTAAATACAGTAAATGGTTAAGATTTACAAGGTGGGATCCTGTTACATCTTTGTTTGTAGTTAAATCACTATGAAACCTTCAGATATCATGGTGTCATTCATCTACTGGTGTCCCATTACATTACCTAATTTCATCTACTAAATTAATTGTACTTCACAGCACTTAAAGGCAATTTCCTTCGTTCATGGCAATGAGAAGGTTTAGTCCTTGAACAGTTGGCAGGTCATATAACAATCTCTGCAGTCACAGTTTACAGCAAATCAGTGGCTGTATAAATCCCATTCCAGTCCAAATCTGATGGCAGTACCTAAGGTTTGCTCATCTACTCAATTAATCTGCAGGGGCGTGGATTGGCACCGGTGGTATGACTGCTCTTTGGGATTTTATTCATGTTGCACAGCCTACAAAAGCCACCTTGACTGATAAGTGACAGGCATGGCGAAGTGATGTGTGGCTCACAAACGCTCTCTCTTCCATTCTTATCTGACTTCTTGCACTGGCAGCCATTTAGCGACATAGGCCATTGTCAGACTTCCCCCCGCTTTATTGTTTGTTTTCCTCTTTTTCTGAGTTCCAACAAGGAGATTGTGCTCAAAATCATTAATCTCTTGACAAAAAAAAAACACTGGAAGCTTTAGAGCACTGGAGCAAATGGCCCAGGACTCTGCATCACACCACAACGCTCCATGCTCATGTGCACCACGAAACAGGTGGACTATCTACAGGGATACGATGAGTGCAAAACAGTCCGGGCTGCGCTTAACGCACAAGCCTGTCACGTAAACAAGCCGTACATTCTCTGTGTAACCACCAGTAGTGTGGACACGCTAACAGCCTATTAGCATCTTCACGCTCACCCTCCATGACCTGTGTCTTCCAAGCGCTGTCAGACTCCATTTACGACGGTCCTTCACAACCCTTTCAAGGGGAGTGCATCTTCGTGGTTATTTTGAGTCATCGTAATAGTGCAATAGCATGATAGGCTAAAAATAAAGGTATGACCTCGTCCTTAGAAAACAAAAGGAAAAAGAGGATAGTTCTGGTCTGGATGAGCTATACAGCTAAACTTTAATAAACAATGGATATTAGGGATTTGTCTTGCGATACTGTAAGGTAAAAAGAAAGCACGTTTCAGTACTTCTCTGCTGAAAATCTAGCTAATCGCAGATCTTATGTTCTTATTATAAAACGGGAGTGGGTGACGTGGCATTCAGCTGATCCGAAGTCCCTGGTTTACTAGATGAACCGAGTAATGGACTGTAACACTCCTACACGAGCAGAATGTTTAAGGCGGACTTGAATAACATCCACAAGGACTCGGGCCCGCAAAGCAGCAGCCTGTGGCCACAATAGCTACTGAAATGGCCAGCAACGCTGGACTCTTCGTCAAGGCCGGGAGCTGTGTGACTAGCTCAGGTTTTCGTGTCTTGAGGCTCGTAACAGTCTATCACAAGTGCAGATGGAGCACATGGCGACGTGCGGAGGTGAGAACACATTTGCAGTTTCTACTAATTCTTTTCTGGTTGGCTGCCTTTAAGGGCAGAACTAGACCCTTAACTAAAACCCTTAAAAGTGAGGTAAAATAACACAGTTTCACAGACCATTAGAATGAATAAAACAGTACTATTAGCGCAAGATTGGTAGTTGCCTTTAAGGCTAAGGTATAACGTACTTTTGCATCTGATTCAAGCATCATGTTAGGCTAAATTGCAGGTGCTAATTGACTAATAAGCTGATTTTTTTAGCTAAAGTTGCCCTCCAAAAAAACCTCCCACGTTGCAGATAATACACTGTTTTCATTTACCCTGCTTCCATGTGATAAGCTTCTACATCTACAGTAACTCCCAAATTGTGCCATAGGTTCTTAAACGTACATCATGATTCCAACGTAAAACCATCTATCGGTTTCCACCACCGCTGACAGGTCCAGAAAAGGCAGGTCGGAGCTGAAGTTCGATTTGGATCAGAGAACCGAAATCCCTTCCCGCTTATGTGCAACTTCACAGCCTCCGATGTGGTTTGGCCACAAGGTTCTCCATCTATCCACCCTTGCCTACATCGGTGCGTCATTGAAGTTGTTTTCGAGCTTGGAGATGCGGGTATGGAGAGCAGCCGGACATCACGCAGCATCATGACTCCATGGAGCATCGCTGAACACACCGTGAGGTATTGGGGGAAGCAGAAGGACTACCCTGTAAGGACTAGGAGGCTCTCCCAGCAGCGCTGGGGGAGACCACAGTGATGTAAGTTCAGAGCAGATGCCAGCTTTCCCCGCCATCTGATGTAAACAATACCGAGTGTGGAGAAACCCCACCGGCCGCCGATTCCCAGTATGGCCCCCCAGCTCTTGCCATGGGGGTCATGCCAGGGTGTAGTCAAATTGGCCCTTCTCCAGCCCGTCCAGTCCATCCGCCCAGGTGGATGTGGGCATGCTACGGTAGGGGTCCAGGAGGATGCGGAAGCAGCGCACGATCAGGATGCCCAGGAAGATGAAGAGGAAGATGACGAAGGCAAAGGTGGTCTTCTGCTCCAACGTCATGCTGGCATCAGCCACAGAGCCCCCCGCCTGCAGCAGTGTCGAGGTGAAGGGTTCCCCCTCCATCATCCAAGAGATCTGCAGAGGGTGGTCCCAAAGACCAGGCTCTCTCATCCTCACTCTGCCCCGCCCCAACTCATCCAAATGGATCTCATTGTCTGCAAACAGAGGTAAACAGTGAATGGGAATGAACGCTCAATTAGGCACCACCCAATCAGAATGAACTTTTCAGTCTTCCTAGCCATTAGTAGAAGGAAACTTCTCATGCATAAACCCTGCAGATTTTGCAATCAGTCAGCCTATGTTATATTTATGGAAAAAACTGACACCTTTTTATACCAAAGTACCAATCAGGAAAGTGACCAGGCGATTAAAAAGAACAGATCGCATGCCCAAAAACATTAATTTGGGCTTGGAAGTAAAAAATGACAAGCGTTTGACACTTAGCACCTTCATTAGAGTAATTGACGAGGTCCGACCGGCAAAATTTCCAAGAACTGCTCTGGCAAAGTACCCTAGTCAAGGAAATTTTACCCAGCGGGGATTTTGAAGCCCCAAAGAGTCATTCAATTTCACAGCCGCCTCACTAGCCCTGCATAGGATTTTGATGGGCTGTAACAACAAGGCATTCATCAGCCTCAATGTCTCTAACTGCACGGTACACAGCCTGCATGCAGAGATTATAGCACGGTGTTTTAAAATATAAATAGCATACCTTTCCATTATTATTGTATCCTCCTGAGACCCCACCCATTCATTCATGTCCATTGTAGTGGATATTTTGTTTTTGCATCTATCTTTTCATTGATGTAAGGAAACATATTTATTCCTGTTGTACACTAAAGAGGACATGCTGGGAAATTAGAAATAAAAATAAATTTGAAAAAATGTCAATTGTAAGACGTCTTATTTCCTCGAAAGACAAAAAACCTAAAATTGAAGGACAATTTTCTCCTTGGGTCTCAGGAGGATAGAACATATTGCATAAAGGTGGACATGAAAATGATATGGGATGTGGCCGTTCACCCAGCAGAACTCGGCACCGACAGGCGATACACTCCGCTGTTAATCAGCATTACTGCACCGTAAGGAGAAGAGCTTTATTCTCATTTGTTCTGTGAGCCAGGAGAGTCCCAAGCCCTAAACGCCGACTGGCAAATATGCTGATTTACCGAGGCGTGTCGTCCGCGGCCCTTGTCAACAGCAGACCCCAACAAATCATGTGGCTGGGCCACCGCTGTGGAAATTAGCTGCGTGACGGATGAGCTGTTGGGCTGTGACAGAGGGACGTCAAAGCTGATTCAGTGCATAGTCAAAAAAAAGGCAGCACTACTGATCCATGCTGTCGAAAACAGAGTGTAAACAGATCACCTCCCTTGCCTTTTTATAGATTTTAAAAAAAATGTAACAAATAAATATTACTTCTGCCACCTATACATATATCTTATCATGTAACAAGTGCATGGTGTTACTTTTGTCCCCTTGATAATTATCTGTGACATACAAAAATTAATTCTATTTTATGCCACAACAAGAACACCAAACAAGCAGTACAGATTTCTCAAAATTGGGCAGTCAGATGCTTTACACTGGGATGAATCAAAATTAGGCCACTAAAAAGTTTACAGGCCTATTTACCTCTCTTGGTTATTTTGAGTACTTAGCGTATGTCAAAGCTTTATCACACCAGACAACAAGTGTTAATATATTCTACATGAGTGCTTTGGTGATTCAGGTACTTTACAATCTGATCTCTCTTTTTATCTATGGTGGCACAAGCCACAGAAAGTGAATATTTGTGCATGTATTTGCAATGCAGATGAAGTTGCAACTGCGGTGCGTCACAACCAGATGTATCAAGCCTCTCCCTCTTGGGGGCATAATAGTGTGTATATTTCAATGTGGTGCTGGTTGTTACAGTATTTGCGCAATATAAATGATAAGTTTCCGATTTATCTTACAGTTTCCTTCAGGAGGCTGTAATGGCTTGGAGGGGGGCTGCTGTTCAGGGGTCCTGGATTCGAGTCCTACCTTGAATTTGTGTATAAAGTTTGCATATTCTCCCTGAGTTGTGTGATGTTCTGCCAGGTATTCTGGCTACCTCCCACAGTCCAAAGTCATGCAGTTACATGAACAGTTGCCCATTTTGTGTGCAATTATGGTTGTGTGCCATGCAATAGACTGGCACCCTATCTAGGATAAGATGTATCCCTGCCTTGTGTTCTATGCTGTCTGGGATAGACTCCAGACCCCCTGGAGCCTGTACCGGATAAGCAGTTGGAAGATTGATGTTTTATTTTACTGATGCAAAGGCTTGAATAAATTGGGTGCATAATGAAGATTCTTTGGCTCACAGCAATGTGCAACAGACATTAAACATTCGACTCAATAGCCGGATAATAACAGATGATCATTGATATGATAGTAAAACCGACTGCCTAAATCACGTGTCTTGCAGGCAGTTCCGTCAGGAAGGCTTTGACAGCTTCTGTTCTTGTTTGTTCAGCATCCTCTGTGATTTCATCAGCAATGCTCCAGAGATCAGACACAGAGAACCGCAGGTTCATTTAGGACGGATATAGACAATGGCAAGAAAACATACAGACCTTTGCTGGGAGAACTCTTAGTGAAACAAATGTCACATATGACAAAAATACTGCTTATTATCATTAATCACAATAAATGTTAGTAGTACCCAAGAAAATGCTGTGTAATAATTTTATCATTAACCATCCACCACCTAAACCACTTCAGCTGGCTTAAACTCCATCACACCTTGCGGGTGACACATCGAATCCACTCGCTTGTGCTCATCTTGGTAGGGAACTGACAGAAGGTCAATCTGATAAGGCAATCGCTGCAGTCTATTGTCCTAATACAGTTGGGTGGAGTGCGCAGTTTGTTAAAGATCAGAGCCGTACAGACACTACGCCGGTGCTCACAGCCTTTACAGTGTTATCTTCAGGATTCATTACATCATGAAACCCGAGACTGTACAGATGCTGTGCTGGAGCCAATATTAACAAGTATGTTATTAAACAACGTAATCATTTCAGGTCAGATTATTCAAACAGAGCATAATAAAGTCCTTATAAATGCAGATGAATACATAGATGCATACCTTATAAGTATATACTTATATAAGGTTATGATTAAATACTGGCAGATGTACCAGTCAGCTTGGCTATATAAGGAGTTAATTAAAATAAAATATGCAGCATATGTAAGCAAAGCTGGGAGCGCTTGGGGGAGGGGGGGGGGGTGGCCTGAAGCACCGGCAGTGAGTAGGAGAGAATTAGCGCCGAGATGACGGTGCACCGCACGTCCATTGGGGCGGCGGTAATTATTCCTCAGGGTTCCTCCAACGCACAGCGGGGGGCGCTGTCGCGAAGCCATGGATCTGCTCCCGTTTCACACATGCGGCCCTAATTAATACTCCGGACCACGCACCGGAAAGAAAAAAATCTAATTAATTCACCGCCGTATCGGCGGCGCGCACTGCTGTGTCGTTTTAACGGCACGATCCCGGGCCGGCGGGAAGGCGCCCCCTAAGACCATCTGCTGCTTCTGCCACGCCACACTTTTAGCCGTTTTAAAATGAAAAAATCACTGAAACAAAATGGAAAAACTCAAAATAAACACAATTTCTAAACACGGAATTAAAAGGCGCCCTCACAAATACGTGCTAATAGCTGTAATTTGTCATGTGATTATTTTTTTAAAACATACGAGTGAATGCTTCCCCGTCAGCGTTTTGCCAAGGCGACACCGCGGGGCATGAAATATGTAAATATGGCATTCTGAGAGTTTCTGAACATGCGAAATTAATCTGTGCGGAAACCGGTGATAAACTCCAATTAACTGCTGAATTGATGCCGTATCATTAAAATACAACTAACTCTTGTGCTTATATATACATGTGTACTGTACTTCCAAATTCATGGCGGACCAGGCTGCCTCATGTCCATCAGCCCTACCCATGGCTGCTGCCGCCACATACTACAGAAGGGTCGACATGAGCCCCCCGGCCCAGCTGGGGTAAAACGGTCAGATTAAATCTACCTCCCACGTAGCAGGATGACACCAATGACCTCTGGCCACCACCAAATTGCTCCTGGTCGCGGTGGGCCGTGCCATGCCTGACTCGACTTCAAGCGGTGGGACCCTGGGACCCTGACTCCGGGAAGGGTGCCCCCTCTGATGAAGCTGCTCCGGAGCCCTGGTGCATCGCCATCTGCGAGCTACAGCGTAATTGCAGCGGAGGCGGCCCTGCCAGGACCCCGAGCCCAATCCACAGCGGTCTTAGCGGCCGTGTCGTGCTTCTCTCTCTGACATCATCGTAAACAGCTCTGCGGCTGCCACACGGATCTGGCTCAGCAGCCTGTTTCTAGCAGAGTTGATCTGCTACAGAGCAGCGATCCGTTCATTCAGCTATGTACTAATACTAATAATAATGTCCTAAATCAAATCACTTTGATAGTCACATTACTAGAACGAGTGTACTAGTAAGTACTATACATATGCACAAAAATAGTAATCAAGTAATACTGTGAGAGAGTCAGTGAGTTGGGTCTCAATGCCTATAATCAGCCAATCCCGGCCATTGGAATCCCATACTGGGCAAAATAAATACATGTCTGTCTAACATCCCCACAACAAAAATACTCCAGGGGGCTGGAAAATGGCTTGACCCTGTGAAGGGACCCCAGGCTTTTCTCTTAACTAACCCTGTGTGTGTGTGAAAGAAGAGTAAAATGAGATATACACAAAGGAGCATTGTAATGTACCTATACTTATGCAAATCAAGCATATTTTTATTTAATAATACTCACCTGGAATGACTACATGCGCATACAGTCTCTGACAGCAAGCATCCACTTGGTATGACTTTTGGTCTCCGCTATACAAACCGTCCTGTTTGCATTGGACGTTCTTTTTCACATTGCCTGGATTAGAGCATTTACTGTGAGCCAAGCAAACAAACAAATAGCTAAATGCTATAGGGTACTGGTCTGGCTACTCATAATAACAAATGCGATTCACACCACAGGCCTCTCGCTTCGGCTATCTGGGCTGTGACATGTAGACCATAACGTTTCCTTAGGCTGGACAGCTCGATAAAAATTGCCCATCTCTAAATGACCTGTGACTAATTGGTGACCCGACTCAGACAGAAAGCTATAAAAACAAGTGAGCAGATGTGAATAAAGAATCAGGCAAAATTAACATCCCTGAGCAAAAGCACTCAAAAACAACATGGCATCAAAAAACTTTTTTAAAAAGTGAACTTTCTCAGAATATTTAATATCAGCTGCACTAAAATATAATTCTCTATTATTTTGTATACATATTTCTGTCTGTAAGGTGCATTTCAGAGGTGATTATTTTCTAAAATTTATAAGCACATAAGTTGATTAGATCACCATACACTAACCGCTGTTGAGGTTGTGATAAGGAATGTAAAATTTACATTTTTATTCCCTTTAACTGGACAGGTTATGCAATTTCAATCATAAAGATTTGGACAGTGACCCATTTTTCACACTTTTGGCTTTGTACTGTACACCACCACAGTTTGAAATCACAGCCATTTGTGTACATAGTAGCCTCATTTTTATGGACTCAAAAGTATTTGGACAATTAAAAAACCAGATGTTTCACGGGTAATTGTGGGGTTGTTCCCTCATAATTTTATTAACAATTGAACAGGTAACCATTATGGACTTCGAGTTTACAACTGGAAGCTGCTGCTGAAAGTGATTCATTGTCACTGGTGACACCCTGCGGCACACAGTGCACAACAACGAATTTGTCCTCTGCATTTAACCTGTATGTAATATCGTGACGCAGCAGTTGGCCGCTAATTCAGAACAGTGTGGGGGGGCATGACCCTGGAAATAAAGTGATTGTTTCAAGATACATTTATGCTAGTTATTACATTATTGGCTGCTACACCAATGATGTAATGACCAGCATTATGCACAAACAATTATTGCATTTTTGATTCAGAAATTTTATTTAATAATTACGTTATTGGTAAATTATTGTATTATTGACTTTTACTACATTAAGAATGGAAAACATATGCTATTGGCAGTTATTACATTATTGGCTGTTACAGCTGGTAAGCCTCAAGCATTGACGGTTCTAGACGGGGGTCAGGGTGGGCCAGGGCCCCTGTAGAATTGCTCTTGGCCCCTGTTATGGCCCCTGCACCGATCAGCCAATGATTTCAATTATTAATTTCTAACCGTGACATGCGCTCGTTTGAAAACCGGACCTGACGCGAGTAGCCTACTGTTTTATGTAAAACATAACTGTAAATATAGAATAAAACATACAAAATAAACTAATGACCCGTTTTGCCATTATCTATGGTTATAAATG
>JABFDZ020000118.1:3167206-3183289 GCA_019775955.2 Pollimyrus isidori
CCCCCCCCCCCCCCCCCCCCCCCCCCCCCCCCCCCCCCCCCCCCCCCCCCCCCCCCCCCCCCCCCCACAACTTAATAATTTAAATACAAAGGTCCGTTTATTGGGAAAGAAGAATGAAGCCAAATTAAATATTGGCTTCCTCCCCAGTTCCTATGCCCCTGAAGCCTAGTCTTGTACTTTTCCCTGCCCTGTAAGTCTGCTGAATTCTCCCTATAGCAGCTGACAACACAAGGCACAAGGCTGATGAATAATGGTGTCATTACTTCTTTAGTTGTCTTTTTAGTACACGCACGTGACCAGGTGCCGCCTCCCCCAACCCCCACCAGTCCTGTTCAGCAAGACAAAACAGTCAGGAGGGGCTGACTCTTTATGCCATGGCATAGAACAGCAACTCTCCATTATACATATTAAACATCTGAATGAATTATTAAACTTCATTTATGTCATTTCCAGACAAAGCAATGGGGTCCTTCTGTGGTGCGTTAATGGTGTCGTCACCTTGAGAATCATCGCATTGCACACACCGACCAGCAAAGGGCAGAGTCGTGCATAAAGAACTCACAGCAACCTGCATTGCCGGAAACATTTTAAGTTGCTCGTTTTAGTTGCTATGCAACACGTTTTCCGAAGTTTTTTTTTTTTACCAAACTTAAAAGAAAAACGCAGTATATTTTCCCAGGCTACATCTGTGTAATAAAAATCATCCTGTTAAAAACATAATAGTATCCCATTATAAGCATATCTGTCACTGTTATAAAATAATAGTTGTCCCTTGTTTGTACTTAACCCCAATTTCTCATAAATTCGTTGTGACTAAAAAGCACCCGGGGCGAACAATCCAGCAGACGTAACTGAAAACGCAGTGAGCAGTGAATACTGGCTAAGCTACTCGCACGCACAGATGTCTGATAGAAGTTTAGAGCGATAAATGTATTAGCGGTATGCTGCGCCTGTATAAATGTCCAAACTTGCAGCAAATTGCATTACTAAGCGCTTCCATACTGACGTTCCGGAACCTGGTGCCCGCTTACAGGTAGCCTACCTCGGCTGTGTTGATTTGGAACTTTTGCAACATGAACTGCGACGTACTTTATGCTTAAAATACATGGGGGACGCAAAAAGTTTGTACGTTAAATTTCTAACATAATTTTCGTAGAAACTTCACCACCACGCCAAAACACTGGAGGATAAAAGTCGTTTTATTATAATTATTTGTTAGTTATTGTGGAGATCAATATAGCGCTCAAAACAGGACACAACCTTTTATTTATAACCTTTTATATTTTACTTAAACCTATATAACCAAATAACATATTCACAGTTCTTATTAAATTTGCCAAGCAGATCGATCTTACGTTTTCCACTGAATAATGAGCCTACTACAAGTCTTCAGAAACTATCATAAGGGAGAAATGATGGTTCATAATTAATTCTTATAATCAATGTTGTTTTGTTTATGTCTCCTAAAAGGCAGACAGTTTCTCTTCGCTTCAGACGGAATCTTGCCGAAGGTCCTGCTTCTCCTCCGGAGGGAATAGCGCTTTAATTCCCCCAGCAGCCAGTGTATGGGTGAGTTTCAGTTTTATCCCGTGAAGAACAAGCGTCAGCACATCTGGGCAACAGCCGGCAAACACATTTTTACTCTTAGCCCCCGGCCGAAGCGCCCTTATCTGCAGCGGCGGGTATCGACCTTGTCAGTCATTTTCAACGCCGACGCTTGGGCGTTAAAAGGCCTCCAGACTGTAGGGAGATCGACGGCGACTCGCTTACGCTTACCACCCCTTCTGGAAAATTAGGGGGGGGGCGCTAATGGGAAGGTCTGCCAGCGAAAATAGAGAGCGCTCAGTCCTGCTTGAGCTTGCGGAAACTGCGAGTTTTTGATTGCACTTTTCACAAAAGGCACATTGCCATTGTCATTGCCCACTGAAGGCTCTCGTCCCTACTCAATCGGATTAACATATTTTTATCCCACCCCCCACCTCGATTTTCCATTTGAAAGTGGACTGTCGACCTCGTCTACAATGGCAGGGCACGAAAAAAAATTCGATTTCCCGTTTTATGCATTTGACGAAAGCCCTGGAACTAGCCCAGAAGCCGTCTTTTCACATTTTAGGAAAAAGATCAGATAGCTATTCATTTGACATTTCATAGAATAAGAAGGGAGCGACCGCGAGAAGAGCTCCTAGTTTAGCCTCTTTATATACCAGCCCAAGCTTTTTAATGAAGTTGAGGAAGTAAAGGCAAGGTGAAGCAAGGATATTGAAGTGACTGTGAAACTCACACTACATTTAATTACTCTGAGCGAGTTCCGCACAGAATCCTGAACAACCACCGTTAAATGATATGTTACTCACCAGGAGCAAGTAAACCAGTTCTGGCTTTGAGGCAGTACTGTAATTACCGCAATATAACACCGTAATCTCTACTAGCATCGGCTACCAAGGTCTTAACCCCACCCCCACCTGGAAATGGGTTCTAAATCATCTTTAAACTTCCACTACTCGTTTAATCGCTAATCCGGCTTCGATTTGAAGCATTAGTTGGGGGAGGACATGAAACGTTGCAATTTTGTTCAGTCCTGTGATCTGATCTTTGACAAATGCGGTTCGTGAGTGTGTGCGATGGCGGGGGTGGGCCTGCACCAGGATTATAAGGATGTCCACTTCCTATACTCTGCAACCAGTGCTTAGTTGACCATATCGTATTTAGCATCTGTGTTGCCATGCCATTACTTAAAGTGTAAGTATATACATGGGTTAACACAGGAAAAATAAAATTGCGAGTACCTATCGATTATTTGTGAGTTGCCATCCCAAGGAACTCTAGAAAATGGAATATGAAGGCACTTCTCAATTCGACTGTAATCTCTCGTGGCGCAAAAACAACACATTACAACTTATTGCTTTGTGTCCAGGTTTATTTGTAGTAGCTCCAGTCGCTGTCTAAAAGAAAAGCTGTAGTCCCAGGCCTTCCCATGAAATATTCATAGTTGCGCGAATGTGTCTATTTGACCGGGGGCTGAGTCAGAACCGTTGCCAGAAAGCAGCCATTTAATTCTGCCATGCACTTCTGCTTTAGTGTGTGGATGGATCTAAAAGATAAGCAAATCCGACGGATTTCACGATTTTTTTAAGTGTTATAATTGTACCTGTGTAAGCTAATGTGCGACACAAAAATGAAAAATTGTTACGAGTACCGCTCTTGAATATTCACGATTACAATGGCGGTATCGGTATGTTTACAGTGCTGAGTCACAGTTACCGGGACAAGAGCGATCGACGTCCCCCCCTTCACCATCACCTGAAGTGAAGGTCGAGGCGTCGGCGGTTCGCCCACCCCAATCCCACCCCGTGCATGCACTCTGCGTGTAACTGGCTCTTACCTCCCCGGAGCGCCTATTAATAATCAACTGTGAATCAGCGTGTAATGGGGACCGACGCCTCCGTCCTCCGCGGAAAATAACGACCTCGCACGCCATAAAGTGCCGCGGGGCGCGCTATGTGCAGAATTAAATAGGTGCTGCTGGCCCGGGCGCGACAGGCAGCTTGAATGGCCAGAGCATCACTCCTGAAGACAATTTACTTTACCTACATTAGCAAAATTGGTGGGTAATAACTGCGCAGCAATAACCCTGGATGAAGTGGAAGCCGTACTTCACAGTGCACTGAGACCACAGGGAAAGGTTTTCAAGGTGTTTACAGCAGCGTTCAGAAGCATCTTCACCCGTCTAAACAGTGACTGATTTTCATCAACCAATTTAGTGGTCAACTGGTGAACAGGCTGCCCTGGAAAAGCCTTTGCTAGAAGACTCCATGAGACATTTGGTGTTTAGACTCTAGGAGTTTGATGGTTGTTTATATTGAGTATTTATTTATTGGAAAACTTACTTTTAAAAATAATACATTGATTTAATTTTAATCTGTTCAAAAAGACGAGTTTTTAAAGTTAATTGTGTTGTATTTTCAGGGTCACAGCACAACCCTTGACTTGAGTGATAAGCTAACTTTTCAGAACATTCAATCATAAATAAACATAGACAATAATTAAATCATAATTTACCCAAAATAGTATCCCATTAGGCTAAATTGCATCAATCAGTCAATAAAATGTCAGTGACACACTGCCAATTGGCAGATATACATAGGAATAACTTTACATTCATAAACAAAACAAACAACAATAACGACAAAGAAAAATACCAGTCTAATTTTTGCAGTCTATTTTTAAACTTCTTGTCGCTGCACACCATTGATAAAACATGACGGCGTGTGATGACCCCGTAAGAACAGCAGATGTTTACTGTAGACATGGAAAACTCTGAGAGGTGAGCTTTTCTGGCAAGAGGAGGGATCCAGAGGTGACGGCAATGACACATTGTCCCAAATAACCCATGGGAGTCCGATAGCTTTGAGACTGACTGGTAGCTTTCAGCTTCCCGACCAGTGGCCTGTACTATGAAACGGGGTCACCGACTTATCAGGGTAACTTGTCGGATCTGGGCAAAATGCTCGTGATTGAATATGAAGTCCATTTAAACTGTGGTACCTTAAATCCGACAAGTTACCCTGATAAATCAGTAACCCTGCTTCGTCGGACAGGCCACAGCTCAGGTTGGGGAGCCGGCACAGGTACAGTGTGTCGCCACACCCTTACATCCATCCTCTTACAAAGATTTTGGGATCACCACACAGCGCTATCTGGCGTTCTCACGGTCCCCTATGCTCTCCTAATCCGTTTACTAACTTTTTTTTAATCCAGAATACTCACCAGCCTAGACGCTCAGACTCCTTGCTCAGTCTTTTGAGAGCCTTGACTAGACCCTTCACTGACTCCGCGAAGATCACAGAACCATCAGCAAAGTAAAGATCGGTGAATCTTTCACTCACAGAACCGCTGGGCCCCACAACCCTGCCCAACACTCAGTCCATGCAAACAATGAACAGAGTAGGAACAAGATCACACCCCTGGTGAACCCCAGAGTCAACTGGGAAGAACGCAGAGGTTCTGCCTCCACCCTGAGCAGTACTCTCAGTACCAGTGTACAGTCCAGTCACAGGGCAGCTCAATCAACTAGGTAAAAATAAATCAACAAAGGTTGTAAAGAAACGCTGCTGATATTCACATTTGTGTTCGATAAGAGCCTCCAGTGCCAGGAAAAGGTTGATGGTAGAATTCTTAGGCGTAAAAACCAGACTGCTTCGGTTGCAATTAGGCGAGCATGTGATCACGGATCCTGTTGAGGATGACCCTAGCGAGGACCTTACCTGGTACTGAAAGCAGTGTTGTCCCCCTGAAGTTGCCACAATTCAGGCGATTACCCTTCCCTTTTCAGTTAGGGACTACAAGACCCGTTTTCCAGTCAGTTGAGATGATACCCGTCTCCCAAATGGGTGAAAAGATTGCCTACAGTGCCAGGGGGCCTTACCATCATCCTGAAAAAGTTCATAGGTCCATGTGGCCTTTCCTACCCTCAGCTGGTTCACCACCTGTGCAATGTCAGTGAGACTGGATGGTTCACAGCTAATCAGAGGAATGGCCTCAAGAACTGTGGACCTAGAGATGTCCAACATCGTAGCCAGAGGATCAGCTTTAAAGAACTGCTCAAAGCTGCTGGCCCAGTGGGTCACAACTGCAGTATCATCTGTAAGTACTGTTTCATCACCCTCCTTACTGCCGCTCTCCAAGGAATAGATTCTGATGTCCATCTTTCTAAATTCCTGGTACAGACCGGAATTGCCATCAAGCCGTGCACTGTGACTCCTCTTGGTAACACCTCCTGGGAGCACTGGATCTGTCAAGACCATATTATTTTTTCAGGAGCTTTCAGGCTAACAAATACATGCACAAGACTGGAGGGAAATCTCTGCTGCTCAGGTGTTGAAATCCTCAAATGGACACAGCCATTGGTAGGCCTACTAATTAGACCCAATGGAAAGCGTCTTCAAGACGTGTTGAGCAAACAGTAAACCTGAAGACCTTATATAAGAATCTTTCAGCTTCTGGTCAAGGATAAGCTCTAATTTTCGCAAAAACATAACAACTGCATTTTAAGTAAGCCCAAAAATATCAGATTAATGGCCAGTATTACCAAAAACTAGCACATTTCCACATAGGAAGATCACGCCTGTAAACAATTACTCGAATGTTTTGTTTGTGATGGCTGGTTTCGCGTCATCTTTGTGTCCAGGGAAAATGGTACAGAGAGAAGGTGAATTATAGTCTCAAACCAAAAATCTAAAACCAAGGTTTAATTGGGGATCGAGTAACTTTCTGTTGTTCTTTCAGATCAATTTGGACCCAAGTGTTTGTTAAAGTCTTGGCTTAACAAGCGTGGACTGTGAAACCGCCACCGCAAAACATAAAATGAATCTATGACAGCAGTGACTAATTGGGGCTCAGTTTACGGTCCCCCTGGCAAAGCTCTCCATGTGATCTTGAAGTAATTCTTGACTCACACTATAGGTGCCATTGCTTTTTAAATATTTAATATATATAACATTTATATTTATCATCTATGAGATTAAAACAAAACACGATTGACTTTGGAAACGAGTGTGAGTACATACAGCTTATTTGAATTCTACTCATCGTCAGGAATAAAAAAAATGTACACTCTGTGGACAGAGAATTAGTACAGATATGCGGTATAAATGTATTAGAATACTGTGATGGGCTGGCCCCCCATCCAGGGTTGTTCCCTGCCTCGTGCCCGTTGCTTCTGGGATAGGCTCCGGACCCCCCGCGACCCAGTAAGGATGAGCGGTTTGGATAATGGATGGATGGACGGATTTCGTTAGATGATAAAAAAATCATATATATTGAGGTATTCACCTGACTTAGACTCCACATAATGGCAAAGCTCAAAGGCATCTTTAACAAGAGTAGCAGCAAATAACACAAAAGGGTATGACCAAATGATCTGCTTCAAGGAAAAGCAGAGGTGAGGCCACTGTACAAACAGAGGAAACCACACATGGTGGGTAATTTACATGCAGCTAAACATGCGGCGATCGAGCGCAAAATTACACAGGAACACACGGCACTGGGCAGATTATTTACATACATGACATAGACAGGGGCCATTTGTGGCATGCTGGGAAACACACAAATTATGACAGACGGGCTTGGCTTATCGACACCTCAGTATGTATTAAAATATTAATAAACTATGACATTTTACTTATTTTCTGTAATTTTATGAACCTTCATGACCAGGCTTACAGACTTTCAAATATAGCTTATCACTGTCTTTAGCTAGATGCAAATAAATCACGTGAGACATCCTGTTGGGTTTCTCTCGCTCTTCGTGAACTTTGTTTTCCTATGACCAGTAATCCAAGGAAGGCAGCTGCTTTGGTGCTTAGTGTAAATTGTCTTAAGGTGAAGTGTGCCTGGATGTCATCACTGAATGTCATAATAGGACAGAAAAATAGAGCAATTAGCAAACTTGTGAATGAACTTGCTAGCCTGTTGGTGCCATTCTAGTTCATTTCAGCAAGCAAGCTTAGGCAGTGGCATCTTGTGGTTTGCCACATATGGAAGACTTCATCAGCAATAAATAAAGCTAGGTATTTTTGATCCTAAGGAATAAATTAATTTCTATCAGCTAAACAAAGGCGTTTTTATAACCACTGAGCCTGTGTAAAAGGAAGAACCGTTTCTTCAGTTTGATTTTGCATATTATACATGTGACAGCCGCTGTGTTTTTTTTTTATAGCATAAACCTAAATAAAAATCAGTTTCTTGTTTGACTTTGCACATGTTCAGTTTCCTACTGTGGGACAAAGCAGGGAATTCACACATTATGATGATTTAAGAACGTATTGATGTGACTCCTTGCATGTGCACATGCAACCCTGTCAGCCATTGGCACTAAATCTACGGGACCTGCTGAGTTTGACCCACGGGGTCATATATGACCCTTCCTTTTATTTCTGCCTTGCATTCAACCCACTCATCAAAGTTAAGATTTTTTTTTTGCTTTACAGCCCATTGTACCATATATGACCCAGTAACAGTGACACTTAGTGATTACTGACTGAATTAGCCATTTTTCCCCCACAATAAATATGGCCCCCAACACGTTTTGAGGTTTTTGCTGTACATGCTGAACATGTCTGTTCACTTGACCTGTTTCTCGATGGGCTGGCATGTTTGAAGCATGTATTTTATTGCCAGTACATGGTGAATGATGAAAAGGAAAACTCAATAAAAATGAGAATGTTGCAAAGATTTGGTTTTTCCTTCTTTTCTGTCCTTATTTCATAGGTGAAATCAGCAAGTAGGAACAGCATGAAAAGTCTAGCGGGTCGTATATCCTACATTCATCACATGGGCTGGGAAAGGTTATTTTTACAAAACAGCTGTATTTGAGTTCACTGGGTCTGTATGGTCATTTTAGCCAATGGACATATTGTTCCTATAATGATAAGGTGGTCTGGGCTCCCCAGGGATAAATTAAACGTGTAGCAGTTCTGGAAATTGGATGCAAATGTTCAGGATCTGGTATCGCGGTTCGGTCTTCTGGACCCGCTATATCCCCCCCAGAGTTGCAGCCTGCTGAACTCGCATTACATCGCTAATATTAACACTATAACACATGCAAATCACAAATTATTCTATTTAGTTAGGGCAGGCTGCAAATTTTTAAATTATTACACATTACAAAGGGTGTAATGGTACACATATTTGTCATGCATCATTACTGTTTTACATGGACTTTAGTATTTTCAAATTACTTATATTTTAATGAAATACAAAATATTTATATGAGAAAAAGTATCTTATTTTGTTAAATTTGATGAGCAAGTATTCGTAATTTGTAACAAGATGCGTTTTGATGTATCAGATGTATTGGGACACACATCTTTAATCATTGAATTCAGGTGCTTCATTCAAACTCATAGCCCAGCCATGCAGTCAGGTTTACGAACACTTGTGAAAGAATGGGCTGTTCTGAGGAACTCAGTGAGTTCAATCATAGTACTCTTAAAGTGTGCCACCATTGCAATAAACCAGATCATGAAATTTCTTCCCTGCCAGATATTCCAGTCAACTAAGTTGTATTACTGTGTCTAGTAAAAATGAAAACTCAACCATGAAGTGGCGGATCATGTAACAGAGCAAGATTGCCGAGTGCTGAGGTGCATAATGCGTCAAAGTTGCCAATAATACTTAGTTGACTCAGCAGTTACAGAGATCCAAACTTCCTCTTGCATTAACCCCTGAACAACAGGAGCTTCATGGAATGGGCTTTCATGGCCAAGCAGCCGCATAAAAGCATCACATCGCCAGGCGTCCGGTGGAGTGGCATAAAACATGCCGCCACTGGTCTCTGGAGCAGAGGAAATGTGTTCTGTGGAGTGACGAGTCACACTTCTCTGTTTGGCAGTCTGACGGATTTGGCAGATGCCAGAACGTTAACTGCCTGGAGGAGGGGTGGAAGTGGAAAAGGGATAATGGTATGGGGTTGTCTTTGGGCCCTTATTTCCAGTGAAGGGAACTCTAAATGCTTCAGCATAGCAAGACATTTAACACAATTTTATGCTTCAGACTTTGTGAGAAAAGTTTGAGGAAGGCCTTTTTCTGTTCCGGCATGACTGTGGAACAGTGCACAAAGCAATGTCCATAAAGACATGGTTGGGTGAGTTTGGTGTAGGAAAAACTTGACTGAGCCTGACCTCTGCCCCATTAAACACCTTCGGGATGAACTAGAATGGAGCCAGGCTTTCCCGTCCAATATCAGTGCCTGACACCACACATGCTCTTTTGTATGAATGGGCAAAAATTCCCACACACTCCAAAGTCTTGTGGAAAGCCTTCCCAGATGAGTGGCAGCTGTTATAGCTGCAACGGGGGGGACCAATCCCATATTGATAATAATAATAATAATCAATCCTTTATTGTCCTGTGGGGAAATTCTTTTTACACCTCCCTCAACTTGTAGATCAAGTTGTCCGCGAAGGGCAGCCACCTGTTGGGGCGCCCAGGGAGCTGGGGGTTAAGGGCCTTGCTCAAGGACCCGCAGACGTGCTGAGGCCGGGTTTGATCCCGTGACCTCATGATTACAGGCACACAGGGTTAGCCCACTGAGACACACACTGCCCCAATGCCTGTGGATTTGGAATAGATTGTCATAAAAGTTCTTGAAATAGCCAGGCCTCTCAATAATTTTGTACATATAGGGACTGGTAAAGCATACCGCAGCAGTTGAACTCCAAAGATCTTTGCTATGTTTTCCGTGTCGCGAAATGAGACCATCGTAGAAATCAAACCTGGGTAAACCAATTGGTGATCAGGAACATAAGGTAGATCTCTGCTGCTTCTGTACTGTATGGTTTCATTCAAACTGCTTTGCATGTCATTGCACCTAAAGAAGCAGTCTGGAAGATGGAAGGATTATTCATTCACCGTCCTGTTTCCCCTTTTAAAAATGTGCTTTATCACTCAAACAGCTCACGCTAGGTAAGTACTTCAAGGGTACGGCGTCAAATAAAAATAATTTGTAACTACTGCGTGGAATTCACTGGGCCACACTCCAATAAAGTCGTCTCCTCGCTCTCATTATGTGAATGGAGATTTGTTGGGGTTTTTTCTCCAAATCGCCCTGATCCGCTTTTTAAATTGCCCATTAGCTTCCAGTCACAATATAGAAGGATTTCACTAATTGACCAACGTCCTCTGCAGGTGCTTAATCATTTCAATAATGCAGGTGAACTATAATAGTTTAACACATTAAAGTAGGCTATTATAGTAGCACCATGTTTTCTTTTTCCTTATGTTAGCAAGGATACAGATTAACAGGATTTAACAGGTTTCTTTTGAAGAACCTGAGGTCGTTATTTTTCTTTCTTTAATAGAGTCATGTAACTCTTTTCTTCTCCAGGACCTTGAGGGATGTCAGATGAGCACTGAACAGGGGGATGCCTGCACAGAATGGTTTTTGAGATGGTTTTTTGTTGTGAAAGGTCAAGATTCATTCATTTTCATTTACTGTTACGGGTTGTCCTATTCAGGGATGCTGTCTGGAGCCAATGGGCACAAAGCAGGGAGCAACCTAGTATGAGTCACCAACCCACAGCAGGGCACACTCCCATCTACGGGTAATTACGTCATTGCAGTTGACCTCAGCATGTTTTTGGACTGGGGGGGGTGGGGGGATTGTAGTACCTAGAGGAAACCCAACAACAACATGGGGAGGAAATGCTAACTCCACACACATGAAGCTATGGCAGGGACACGAATGCACTGTGTTACATAGTTCACGTGGTTACAAGGTGTACCTATCTTGATTCTAACATAGCAGGAAAAGCTTCTAAAACAGAGTTAAGTAACATTACGCATTCCACTTAAATTGTGTATAATGCTCCATGCCACATTTAATTAGGCATTGTTTACTTCACCCATGCAATCACTGCTAAATGCGCTGAAATTGGATGTGGTGTGATTTGCCACGTTTTAGAAGTAGCAGGAGGGATAATAAGTGCTCATCCCTGTAATGGGTGTCGGCGGCGAGGCGAGCCATTCGCTTCCCCTCTCGCGAAGAGTCACCCCAGACCTCCGCAATGCCACTGACGGTCTGTGTAACCGGCCCTATTTCCCAGCGCCGTTTCCATGGCGATGTTAAGAACAGGTTCCCGCCACTCTGCCACATTCACCTCCGCACCATCAACGATGCGCAAGCCAGTGTTAATATTCTGCAGAGGTTCCCCCACCACCCCCGCAGAAATCCCCCTATGATACCGTATTGGAAGCTTCCAGTGAATGCATCTCAGTTCAGAACGCTACAGGAGTGTTTACATGAGGTGGGTGTGGCGTCCATGACTGTGGGGGAGAGTCCAAGCGTGTTTTTTGTGTTTTTCCGGCTCACGTCAATCGGCATTCATTTGGTGCAGAGTAACAAATTTCAGATGGCGTCAAAGACTCTGATCTTAGGTAAGAAAACGGAGGAATGACTCATCAATTTGTGCTTCTAAATATATCTGTACCAGACTATGGGGGGGGGAACAGTATAATGAACATTATATAGCAGTCATCTCAATTTCTTCCATATGGCACAGGAACACAAAATCAAACAATTTCTGTGGCATTTGCAAGATTCCTCCAGAGGCCTCAAATCAGTTTAAATTGCAGAGAGATGGGAATCGCGATATCCACACAAGCCCCCGCTATATAATAAACTATATCAGCATACAGTGCATACTGACAAATAGACTGCATTCAATTTACTTAATACTAGCGGGAATTACCTCATGAATTTAAATAGCTGGTTTTAGAGGAACCCGCACCCATAAAATTCAGGGAACATTCCCCGCCCATCATTCAGCGGTGTCTGAAATGAGTAGCAATGCATTGTTTCAATACTGTCAATTACCCACCGATAGAAAAACAAAACTCATCCTTATGCTGATGGAGAGCATCTGTGCGCAAATCATCAGACATGGCGGTGCCGCTCACCCCTCCCACGGTACGTTCCTTTCAGGGTGAGAACCCCACCCCACCTCACCCATGACGACCTAAACCTATAGCTCATAACATCCCAAGATTATGGACAGTTACCATCCATGCGAAGCCCTTCCTAAACTGCAACCACTGCTTGCTTTCCTGTTCTTTTCATTTTAGCAGAGGTTGAGATTTCAGGTCCAGAGGGTACAAATCCAGACTAGGATTTTGATTCAACCAATCAGTTGCATACTCTGTGACTGTGACCCTTTATTCTCAACTCGTTGGTTGAAACAAAATGTTAGTCTGGATTTGTACGCTCTGGACCCGAAATCTCCACCTCTGGATTTTATGGATTCTTCCTCTATTGATAGCAATCCAAGCTCTGTAGGGAACACAACAGTCATCTTCAGCAGCAAGACTCCTGGTGAAGTGGATGTTTTGGGATTGATGATTTAAGCCTGGAATATCATCAAGCATCCTTAAAAGATACATCTACCTGGTAATTTCACAAAATGAGGGTTATTTCTGAAGCAATGTTTTTCTAATCTGTAACTGAGACTTAATTGTTTGACTGTTAATACTGTTGAACTTAAGCATTAACTTAAAATGTAACTGGGAATGAACCTCAGAATCTTGGAGGTACAAACCAGACACCTGAAAATGTACAGAAAAATCCAGTCCGATATGAAAAGGCAGGACAACTTCCATTTTTAGAGACAATGGAGTGACAAGAGCAGTTTCTAAGGATGTCAGAAAGTCATCTAAATGATTCTAGTCGCACTTACAGCAGAAAGATCCAATCAGCCAGTCGATCCAGAAGCTTTGGCGGATTCCTCTGAAGACACAAACACATCTACTCCAACTGCCGCAAACTCAAACCTAAATGTGCTATGTGCTGCGTCTAAGACTGCCAGAGTGTTATGATTAGCGAGTAATATTAGAATTATAAATTGACATTATGCTTTATCCATCCACTCCAATATCTAATTATCCGCACAGGAGCATAAAAAAGTAAAAGATTTAAATGGAAAGAAGTAAAGACTATTCACATTTTAGTCTGTTAGTTAAGGACAATTGCACAGTATAAAAAGGTAAGATACAAAAAAAAAAAAAAAAAAAAAAAAAAAAAAAAAAAAACAAAAATTCACACATAATTACAATAAGGATATTTATATTCTTTCCAAGTAAGAGCAAACTGTATGCAAATTCCAACTGTTAAAAGTCAATATTTTTGACACCAGCGGTTGATATGCTCCAAAAACTCCTGCGTTTTAATACACAAAGTGACACACAACCACTTTGCAATATGTGGAAGTGGGTGATGATTAGGAAGAGTCTTGCGACAGTAGGAAGCATATCAGAGAACAAAGAACAAACACGAAGAGGAGCAAACAGTGATTTTACTCTTCCAATGAGAAAAGGCAAAGGGAAGTCAAGCTCAGCTCTTAAGGTACGTATGAGGTAAACAAACAGGTACTCAACAGAGAGTGTGTTACAGGGTGCTGGCGGTTTACTAGCTAATCAAATGATTTATAAATCAGTTATTTATTGTACATTAGACTGGCAAACCCAGAGGTCATTCGCAGTACTGCAATTATAGCATTTTTCTGCAATCACACTATGGTTTGTTTTTGTCTAACATGAAGTTAAATAAGGAAGGAGTGTGTACGACCAGCATACAATGTGGTATTCTGTATCAATGAGAAGATGCTGGAGAATAAGTTGTGTGTTTGCTTATGGTCTTGAAGATAATTTGGCCAAAATAAGCTAAAACCTCCTCATTTAATAATTACATGTCTTGGAAAAAGATAAAGCACCCTGATAATACAACCAAACAGTTTTAGATTAAATATTTCCACCAGTTGAATATGGATCTGACTCGAAGAACAATTAAAGATGACACAGATCTGAGGATTGAAAAGACTCCATGGTTCACTGCATCCTACAGGAGCTCATACCTACACAAGAGCATCCTACTGAGCATCATGTCTCCTCTGGGCAGTTCTCTATGGGTGTGGCCCTGGGGATGAGTGCTTGGCAATGGACTGCATAGCAAATAGCAAGGACACCACATTCTACCATCCCCTTTCAACCAAAGGGAAATGTGAATGCAGCAATACTGGCAGTAAAATACTCTTTGGGGGGTGAACTTTGACATTCTTAAATAATATACTCCTAAAAAAAAAAAAAAGGTGACAGTGTGATGCGTAAAGGTTAAACAGGTGGGGCACAGAATCACTTAATATTTAAGTAGGATACTGACCTCGGACCGGGATGTGTCTGCTAGGACTGAACAGGTTCAACATTAAAATAAGATGCTGGCCACAAATCTGTACATTTTGCACACTATACAATTAATATATAACAGCTCATACTTTGCTTTATCGGCCATGTTCGCGCAATTCACACCCTGTGTTAATCACCAACTAACTGATCTGTCACAAGTTTGACTGAGCTTTCTCATAAAAATTACACCTAATGAATTTTATGTCAGCTGTATAAATGAATGGCACACGCTAGAAAGGTACAGATGTAAGGAATAATGAAACCAACGGACTTTTCCCTGACTAGACATTCAAACACAGACCCTTTTCCTCTCCGCCCCCCCCCCCAAAGGAAGCACACACAGGCCAAGTGGAAAACTAGATACCGCAAATAAAGAATTATCTGCTGACAGGAACTGGACCTACTTATGCTTAGACATCGTACAAAATGAATTATTTTTCCAACAAAAATTATTTTTTGAAAAGATATTTTAAAAAACATCTATGCGCAAAAACTTTTGTGCTCTTCCAAAAAAAAAAAAAAAAAAAAAAAAAAAAAAAAAAAAAATCGCCACCGAGTCACCTTCCGGAAGGCAAAGTGACACCCCCCGCCCCCAATCACTCTCTGAGCTGATATTTTGTATCATAGATCATGACCACAAGTACACAACAGTGGAAATGTAACAACTATTTTCTCAGGAGAGTCTGTTATCAAAAACAGGACGCAAAGAAAACATCTGAAGTCTTGTCCTCATGGGGGCACACACTCATGGAAAAGGATGAATTCTCCCACAGGAGTGGGATGATTTTCTTCAGATTCTATTTTTGGCAGATTTAAAAAATAATAATAATAATAATAATAATAATAAAAAAAAAAAAGTAAAAATTGATCAACCAGAATTTTCTGGTACTCCATGGTCACGCTCGTGATTAAAAACACAAAGACCTGTACATTTGGCTTGCCGGTGCAGAAGAGATGGGAGGGGGCTGGGTTTAAACCCCCCTGCCGAAATCTCCTCCACCCTTTGGGGGGGGCGTCACCACTACATGGCACTTTCACACGGTCCTGGGGGGCAGGCGCTGTTTATACATGCCAGCCAAGGCCTTGGCGGCGCTGTGGATCATTTGCCGACGGGACATGCCAGTGAAGGCCAGGTGCCAGTCGGTCCGGTTCACGTGCGGAATGCTGCGCTCCAGAATCTCACCCACCGTCACCAGGAGGCCCGACCAGCGCAGGCTGTAGTCCGGCGGGGTGAGAGACTGTGCCTGTGGGGGGGGGGGGGGGGGGGGGCAACAGGGATTTTAAGTAATTAAAAAAAAAACGGCAACAAACAAAAATAATTAAAGCGCCCGTACAAAACAAACACCCGGGCGG
>JABFDZ020000118.1:3197610-3221103 GCA_019775955.2 Pollimyrus isidori
TACGTTTACATGGCCTACCACTTTGTGACTGAGTTGCTGTTGTTCCCAATTGCTTACACTTTATTATAATACTACTAACAGTTGACAGTTGAATATTTAGCAGTGATGAAATTTCACAAATGGACTTATTTCACAGGCGGCATCCTATCACGTTACCATGCTTGAATGCACTGAGCTCCTGAGGGTGACCCATTCTTTCACAAATCTTTGTAGAAAGGGGTCTGCATGCCTAGGTGCTTGATTTTATACACCTGTGGCTATGGAAGTGATAAAAACACTTGAAAGCAATGAATTGGAGGGGTGTCCCAATACCTTTGACAATATAGTGTATCTATATATCTTTTACTCAGAGTGATGTAAATGTTCACAGAAAGCTTGGGGTCATTGAGAAATTATATGGCTAAGGGCTTTACTTAGGGGCCAGACAGTGATATGATTATTTTGCTGGCCATGACATTCAAACCCATGGCCTTCTGGATATAGGCAGAGATCTCTAACCTGCCGTGGGACACAACACTTCAAAGCTGACCTAGGAAATCAGGACAAATGTCACACTGAGAACTGAAATCTGATCACTTGACTTTGCATCCAGACTGCTAACTATTGCAGCCACAAATTAGCAGTCAGTGCTGGCAAGACAGGGAGCTGCAGGGGATTTTTCTGGAAGAGAGTGTCCTAAGATGTTTCCTGAAGGGACTGTGCAGATGGAGGTGGTGAGGTCTGCTTGTGGCAGCAGAAGAGCCATGCATGAAAAACACATAAAGGACACCAGTCATCCTGCACTGGCTCTGTTCCCCCTTCTCCCCTCCGGCGAGCAGCTCAAGACCATAAACACCCAGACATCAAGATTCAGGGTCAGTTTTCCAACTGTTACATAATCTAGTGCTGCTACAAGCACTTAATCTAACCTCATCCTGTACTGCTGTACAAGCTGCAGGATGGAATTTAGCAAGCTCTGTGCTGTCATTTTATTTATGAGCATGTGAGTCTGTGGGTTAACACACCAGTAAGAACTTGGTTCTTGTGACAAAAATACTCGGAATCATTGACAAAATATTTTACTTTTTAACCATATGAACGCCATTGTCACACTTCGTCAGCGGGCGTGCGGGGAATGAAGGCCCAACACCAGGGACCGCCATGAAACATCTATGAACACCAATGACCAATCTACCAGACTACCTCAGACACGGACTAAATACACAGGACAATCTGGCAGAAACAGGAAACGGGCGAGAACAATCAGGAATAAACACGAGGTAACGAGGTGGGCGTGGCACACACGACAATCGTTCGGAGCTGGACGTGACAGTCATGTTCAACATGCTGCAATTTTATACTTTTTAAGGCAAGAAGCCGACAAAAGCCTCACAGTGAAGATTAAACACAGAGTGAAACAGAACAGGGAAATAAGGAACAGTGTGAAGTAGTTAGAACAGCCATTCAAATTACATCATGTGGAATTTCTAGAGATTTCACAAAACATTGCACAGGTTACAGGTGTGGGATGAAAAAAAAACTTAGTTATACTGAACTCGATATAATTAATGCTAAAATTACACAACAACAGGACACATATAAATACGATCATATATATTAATATTACATGATTGTATAAGATATTGCTGTGTGCCTAAAATGAAACGCTACGCCTGAAACGCAATTGATTATTGAAGAACAGACGCGATTGAAGTAATGCTACTATACGATTTGGGCAACCTAAGGAAATTTGTCATTCCCGTCCCTTACGATATTTGCTTGGTTTACGTATCCTGCGTAAATGGGCTTCCGGCTTTGTGTAGCTTAATCAAAGCTGCTCAAAACGAAATGCTGTATTGCCTGTGCGACTTTGTATACGTTAATTTGATTTATGTAGCCCGTTACTTTACTTGCTATTTTTAGGTCGCAGAAAACGCACCAAATGAGCAGCGGCAGTGTTAAAACGCTTTACATTTAAATTATAATGGTAGCTTGTGAACCAATTGTCCCGTGAGGGAATTCTATAAGGCTGTAACTAGTAAATCTAAACAAGAACTGACTGGCGCCGGCAGAGCAGGGTGATCTAATCGAGACCGATAGAGGGAGCAGTCAGAGAACGTAAGCGGCCCTTACTTATCTTTGGCCTTCTAGAAGGACAAGTACTAACCGACTAACTAGAGCAGTGGTTCTTCACCTGAGTTAGATTGAACCCTAGGAGTTCGGTGAGTCGGTCTCAGAGGTTCAGCAGAGCCTCCGCCTCGGAGATCCGGACACACCCGAATTATCATGTAAATTTGTGATGACACGCCCCACTAATGATCATGCTACACTGCTTGGCCAATCAGTGCTCCGGGGAATTTAGCGCGCTCAGTAGTAAACGTGTGATTGTCGTGGTAGTACTTCGAGTGTTTTTTTTGTTAATATTTTAATCCATACTAACTATGTGGGGCAAAAGAAGAAAGTGGTCGGACGAATGTGTACAACATGGATTCACATGTATCACGGAACGTAATGGGAGTATATGTAACTTGTTGTTAGTTCATGCATTGTGTTGGTTTTGTTGTTTGAACAAGGTGATGTTCATGCACGGCTCAATTTGTGCACCAGTAAAAAACATATCTATGTCTTGAATTTGAAAGAAATCATATTTTATTTTTCACTAAAGAGGGGTTCGGTGAATGCGCATATGAAACTGGTGGGGTTCGGTACCTCCAAGAAGGTTAAGAACCACTGAACTAGAGCAAACTTCAAACATGTGGTTAAAAGTTAAAAGTAGGCAGTGATAATAGTTAAAAATGCTGCCTGTGTAACAATTCAATCAAAATTGAATTGCGAATAATTTTATAATTTTTTATATCACCGTTAGAAAAGTCTCATTACAGTTTATAAAACGATGCATCCTGTCATACTGACGCGGAGGTGAACAGAGAGGTCATTTTATTGAATGGCTCTGGCGCATACAGGTAATCTACAGCAACAAAAAGCAATTTATAGTATGTGTAAAAGATAGTGTCATAAGGAAATTTCACTGTCTTCAGACTTCTTTGGGGACAGGTTGAACTGAATGTGCAATTTTTAAGTACCGTTACAAATTAAAAGAAACCTTATAAACCAAAATGAGCTACACTGCAGATTATATACACATATATACATATTGCCCTTGTACTTATAATACAATCCAATGGATGTCTTTTTTATTTTCCCATATGCACATTTTACAATTTCGAAGCTAAAAAAGATTTATTATTTGCCTAAATTGTGATCAAAAATAATAATAAAAACATTTAATATACAATTGTATCATTGTCTACAAGTAATTTGTAAAAAAAAAAATTAAAAAAAATTAGGAATTAAGTAAAACACAAGACATTTTTCTGCATATGCTAAATGAACCTCTGACAGCAAAGTTTAGGGTGCAAAACTCACCTACCATCCACACTATGCTGCATCATACAGGGAAAACAGGGCATTTTGTCATGTTTACATGTCAACACCACACATCACTTATGTTTTAAAGTGATTTACAGCTATATACAGTTTTTGTACAACGTTTTCTCACACATGGCTCAGAATAGTTCAAGACTAGTGACTGTTCTTGTGCCATTCAGTAGAAATGAAAATAACTTCCAAAATAAAACATACAGATATTGAGATTCTTAAAAAAGGTCAATGAAGTAAGCATTTTTGTATCTATCTAATCATGGTTTTCAAAATGTTTTTTCTTTCTTTGATGCAAAAGACCAGCTTAAGCATGGATTTAACTCTTTATTTTTTTGTTGTTTGTTGTAAAATATCATAGTAGGTGTAGGGGTGTTAAATAGTGCTGTTATTTCATTGCAGAGACATAATTTTGGTCTGTATTGGTTATATCAGGGCTATTTAAGTCACGGTCCTCTAGGGCTGAGCTCGGCTGATTTCCCAGCCTTCCTTTACTTGTGAGCCAGATGTGAAGCCTCTGGTCAATCAGAATCACTAATTATTAACTACCTGGGAGAACTGAAAACATGGCCTGGATTTGGAATCGAGGGCCATATCTGGAGGTTCCTGGGTTATATCATTAAGTTAATATGCTTAATTTTTAATCTTTTGTCAGAGAACCTGCATATTATATTCCCAGATCTGACACCCCCTGTGCTGCGGCAGACATTTAATCATTTAAGGAACAAATAAAGACATGTGACAAAATTTTAACAAGCTGATTTTAAAAATGCTGACAGCTCATTCAGGTGTACAGTGGGGCCTTGGTCCTTCTATACATTTCTACCTGCAATGTGAATTTTAAATAAATCAGACATTGAAGGTTACTATGGCACTTTGGTTATATTTACTACTGATTGACCATTTACAGATTAGCAATATTAAGCATGTTCGATAATAAGAAATAAGTGATGTAAAATGATTTCAGATGTTTCAGTACAGTACTATTATCCACTCCACTTTCAAAAAACACTAAAGCTACTACACCGTGTAATCTTATCGATTGGCCAATTCTATAATACTGCCAATGGTTATTCCTCCATAAAAAAATAGAAATTTGTTTCATATCTGTATATTATAGAAGACTCAAGTGATATGCATAATGAGTGGAATGATTTAAATATCCGTCTATCCATTCATCCATCCTTCCATGATTTTTTTTGTTCCATATACCCAGTGTCATGTTGATGAAGTCTGTGTTTGAAGCATAACAGTTAGGGTGACCAGATAATCCATGTCATCCCGGACGCCTTGATCTAGGACAGGATTTGTAACCTACCATTTCAATTAAAAGGACCTGGATTTCACTTGAGCACTGAGTTCTTGCTGCGTGCTGATTGGTCAGTCTCCTATAATCATGCACGTGTGACTAATGCTAATGTGAAACAGCTGGATGAGTCTTTCAATCAAGGAAACAAACCAGTCAAAGCACAGGAAGAGCTTAACTATTTAGCCAGGTGCAGGAACCTTTCAGTTTTAAGGTAGTTTGTAAAACCTGAAGTATCTGAAGGTGTCTGGGATGACATGGATTATCTGGTCACCCTAATAACTGTTATTTGGTCATTTAGGAAGCTGCACGCTGAAAATATACCCATTAAAATACAAAACCAGACTCCAATGTCAACCCATGTTACTCGTCGCTGAACCACCGATGAAACGTATTTGTATAAGACAATAGTGTCTGGAAGACTTAAGACTCGGAGATTTATCTGAATGTCAAATAAAAGAACTTGGACAAGCACAATTTAGAATGATTACAGTGAAAGTAAATACGAATCAGAACAAACAGCATACTGGTGAAGGGGATGTGAGGAAGCGGAGTGTGGAAACGGCACTAGGCCGGGGCTGAGTCACATGGTCCCTTAGCGTCTCTGAGAGCTCAATCGCCCAGCTCCTTGTGCAGTGAGGAAGGGCTGCCCCGTGTGGGCAGGAGGTCGTAATGACAGGGGATGTGGCTGTTCTTTGGTAAGTCGTACGGGTCCTGGCCGAGGGGTCCGTTATTGTTGCTGACTGAATGGCCAACATTCACTGTAGGTTCTAGGGGAAATAAAAAATATTAACAGTTTTAATTTTCAAACCAATTATATTTCATGACTAAAAAAAGCCATGACTGCCCAGAGGAGTAGCATCATTAGTGATCTTTTCAGGCACTGCTGCGTCGAGTCCCTCAATGGGGTTGTAATGGCTGGGTAAGTAAGCTGGCATGTCCCTCACCGACTTCATACACATTCTTGTTGGCGGGGCTGGATCCGTGGATCTCCGCGTAGGGCGAGTCCCGCCGGGCCGGCGACTTCATTTCCACGTAGCCGCACTCCGTGTTCTTGGGCAGCAGGAGGGGTGGGTCCTTGATGGTGGCGTAGGGGTTCTCAGAGCTGTTCAGGGAACAGGAACTGGCGTGGTAGGGGGTCCCCTTCACCAGGTCTAGGGATGGCCGGGGGACAGGAACAAACATGTCACTCACAGCCTGCACTCCAGACACCAGAATGCTGGCTTTTAAGCTAAATATTTAAAAAGATCATAAATATCATATCATTACCTCGAAGGGATTTTCCCATATAAC
This sequence comes from Pollimyrus isidori, assembly GCA_019775955.2. Classification (NCBI taxonomy): domain Eukaryota; kingdom Metazoa; phylum Chordata; class Actinopteri; order Osteoglossiformes; family Mormyridae; genus Pollimyrus; species Pollimyrus isidori. The sequence continues at coordinate 3,203,627 of JABFDZ020000118.1, forward strand.
GTCTGTCAACGCCAAAAGCTCCTACAAAAAAGAAGGAAAGTATTTCTAACAAACCATTTTACCCAAGATCTTTTAAAAACATTTTTATTTTTGTTAAAATTATGGGGAACCCATAATTTCCCCTATAATGTATATTTATCTATGAGGAGGGGGAGTTTATTCCTGGCAGCAAAGGGTACAAAGGCTGGGGAAAACACTGGACGCAGTCCATGGTAAGGCAACCACACACCTACACACATGAGCGTAAATCCCGGGGGGGACGGAGGAGACATGTCCAACCCAAAAAATTACCAAAAAAATCACACTCTCTATTGTGAAAAATATAGGTATATATACCTAAAATAATTGTGTAAGTAGAAAAAAAACTAACGCAAAAAATGCATTTAGAAACAGTTGAGTTCCCCCCTCCCCTTCCTCACAGTGGTTTGGCCCACTGCCTGCTTTCCCAGTTCATCTCACTCTACACACACAAGTCAGGTGTGTGGCTACGGCTCAATTAATGTTGAACTCCAGTAGGTAGGGTATTTTATTCACTTTAAATGAAGTGCTTCTCTTTAATGATGCAGACTCATTCATAAATTAGTTGTGGCAAAAATGCTGTTACGTCCAGCTCTGTCTGATCCTCATGTGTGCCACGCCCACCTCGTTACCTTTCGTTTATTCTGGATTGTTCTCACCTGTTCCTTGTTAGTGTCTGCTAGTCCTGTGGATTTAGTGCTTGTCTAAGTCAGTCTTCCCCAGACTTGTCATTGATGTTACTTCGTGTTGATCCTTCGTCTGCCTTGTCCGTCCTGAATAAACCCTGTTTGCCCGATTTCCTGGGTCCTCTCTCCTGTTTGACCGCTTGTCCGACAACACCCGCAACAGAATGACAATCTCCCCGTAAACACAAAGCAGCAGGTCGAGCACCATCGTCTGCTGCGAGACTTTGTGCATTGGTGGTCCCAACCCGAGGTACAGTACAGGAGGACCCCGCAGCCCTGGAGCTGGCCAGCCGGGGCGCAGACCTCTTATCAGCGGAGCGCCTGGCTGGACAGCAGTATCCGCTGTACTGGGCAAGAAAGATCCTCCGCCGCCTGCTTTGCCGGATCACCGAGCGACGGGAGGAGTACGCCGCTCGGAACCAGGAGGGAGCGAGCATCGTTCTGGGCGGCTGCTCGCTCATCCCCGCCTGAGAGAATGGCGGTGACTGAGGGAGCGCCCCGATCGCCTGGGCAAACACCGCCGCTACCAGCTGGCAATGCCTCTGCGGGGTGCAGAAGCCTCCGTTGGAGGCATACTTCTACCGGCCAGTGCCCGGTAATGGACGCTATCCCGCGGATCCCCAGAGCTTTTAAAGGGGCAGTGCCGATGCCTGCCCTGCCTGAGCCAGGCTATGAGGCGCCTGCTGCCTATTCCTGCTCTACCCACGGCCCTGCTTGTTCCTGCTCGGCCCACGGCCCCGTCCGTGGCCCTGCTTGTTCCTGATCCTCGTGGGGCCCCGTCCGTGGCTCCGCCTGTTCCTGCTAAGCCCTCGGCCCCGCCCGCAACCCTGCTTGTTCCTGCTCCGCCCGCGGCCCCGTCCGTGGCCCTGCTTGTTCCTGGTCTGCCCCCAGTCCCATCCGTGGCCCTGCTTGTTCCTGTTCCTCCCGCGGCTCCGCCGGTTCCTGCTCCGCCTGTGGCTCCGCCCACGGCCCCGCCAGTTCCTGCTTTGACCGAAGCTGCAGCCACCACCACACCCGTGGCTCCGCCCACAGCTGCAGCCACACCAGCCCTGGACCCGTCCGGCCCAGAACTCTCCCGTCCCCGAGGAGGTCCCGGACAATAACACCATTGCACCTAGCATAGCAGAAGAGGAGGAGCTCGAGTGGGACCCCTCAGGGATCCAATTACTGGGTCCCTCTGACCCAGAAGGGCATCCAGCTCAACCACCAGTGCCCCAGAGAGGTGGAGCCCAATGGGGTCCCCGCCTCTCCATGTCCCAGAAAGGGAGAGGGCACAAACGGAGGGTCAGGGTCCCTCCCTTCCCACCCCCTGGCAGGCCCGTGCAGCCCCTGGCTGTGGTCCGGTGGCTGCCTGTGGGTCCTTTGGCTCCTGGTTGGCGGTCACCTCCGGGGCCTCAGTGCCTGTCTTCTGTCCTGCCCCTGGCTCCACGTTGGCCACCTCTGGGCCCCTTGCTCCAGCTGGGCGTCAAACGGCGCCTTCCCGGGCTCCAGTTTTGCAGTCGCCAGCGGCGGCTTCCTCCTCCTGCCTGCCTGTGCCGCTGGTCCCTCCTGCTCGCTCTGGGTCTCCTCCAGCACTCCCTCGGCCCACCTCTTTGGCCCCTGTGGGGCCCCCTCCTGCTGCGACCTCCCTCTCACCTGCGGCCCCTCTGGCCCCTGTCCGTCACCTGCCTGGATGCCTTAGGACTCCCTGGTGTTCTCCTCCTGTTTCTGTCGTGTCCCGTGTACTCCTCCTTGCTTTGTCCCGCCTGTTTGAGTCCCTCCTCTCGGCCCTTTTGTCCCTCTGTTCGCTCCCGGCCCTCTTGTTCCACCGGTTGATGTTCCCTCTGCCTCTCCCTTTCTGGTTTGCCTGTCTGTGCCTCTGCCCGGTTCTTTGTCAGGTCCTGTCCTGGATTTTGTCCTTGTGCCTATCTTGTGTTTCGCTTCTGTTCCCTGGTCTCGGTTAATGGTTTTGTTTTTCAGGCCCTGTTTGCCCAATTCGCGCCCGGTGTGTGCACCTTTGGGGGTGTTCTGTTACGTCCAGCTCCTTCCGATCCTCGTGTGCCATGCCCACCTTGTTACCTTTCATTTAATCCAGATTGTTCTCACCTGTTCCTTGTTAGTGTCTGCTAGTCCTTTGGATTTAGTCCTCGTCTGAGTCAGTCTTCCCCAGACTTGTTATTGATGTTACCTCGTGTCGATCCTTCATCTGCTTTGTCCTTCCTGAAAAAACCCTGCTTATCTATCTATCTTATCTATTACTTATCTAGTTAACGTTAGCTTGTTAACAATAGCTTGTTGCATAGTGCACTGCAACTAACACGCCAAAGCCATTTCCCATGCATTGTTTTGTTTGCGACGACAAATGCTAACTTGACGACAAATGCATAATGTTAACTTAACATTAATGGTCGCAATTAGCATATTGTTTAGCTGTTTTCACAATAACAGTCATGTTTAAATTTTATTGTATGTTGATGGCTTGACTGTAAACAACATAATAAACCAAGCAATAAATAGTTTTGAAGAAAAATCTGCCTTGTCATTGAACCTGAGAAAAACTTTGAAAATAACCATAATGACACAGTCTCCATGCTACAGTAATAATGATAGAAGCAAAGTTTTTCCACTGTGCGGACATATCTTCATAATTACAATTTGACTATATTTGTGTCCCCTTAAGAAATTGCTCATGAGAAATGTTATATTTATTGTCCCCTCCTGCTGTTAAATAAAATTTGCGCACAGACTCTGAGTCCCAGTCCACATGTCTGTGGATTCTGGGAGATAGCCAGAGTACTTGGAAAATGACATGCAACTCTACATGTAAACACTAAAAACCTCTTTCGGAAGGACTTGGATTAGCACTTCCAGGATTTTGCTCTTATTATTAAAAAAATGTTTTTTTAGACTGATAGAATTCTTAGCCAGGTTCTATTGAACCAGTATCAGAATATATTCACTGAGGAGACTTATAAGTCTCTTTGGCGTCAGCCAAATGCCGTAAATGTGAACATACACACACACGCATGCACGGTGGGACTGGAGTCCTCAGGGGGATGAGAGGCAGCTAGAGTCTGACCTTATATATCAATATAGGTGAGTATTTTTTAAATTGCTTTATTAATAGATTAATCGGAAGTGTGTTGCAAAATAAATTTCAGTCAAATTTACATTTCGTAGCCATTTACAGTATTGCCTTCGCTAATTTCCTGAGCAACCAATGCCAACCAATCATCTCAGGTGGGGTTGATTTAAATATAACCGTTCCATTTTTCCTGGGGGACCTGATGTTTGCTGGGGTTCTAGGCTATAGTGTAGGATCTGCCCTTTAATCTGCCCCTGTTTAAGCATAATTAAATAAAACTATTTGTGACAGACAAGCAGGGTTTGTTACTAATCGAAAGGCTCTTCCAAACAGCTGGACGTTTTCAGTCTGTTTTTAACAAACATGAGGTTTCTCTATCTACAGCTATGTGAGAACAAACAACTGTAACAACTGTAATCCACAACTGGACCATTTCTTATCAGCATTTCCACTATCAAACTTAGTGCTACAATAGAATAAGCTGTTAAAAAATGAACTACATTTGCTGCGGTCAGATATGACCACGCAGTAACTCACTGTTAAATGAACCTGAAAACACACAGATATTAAACTTTCGATCCTGAAGGACCCCTGGTTGGTGAGCTTGACACAGTCTGGTTGAAAGGCTCAATTCTACAATGACTCACTCATAAATATTTCTGCTACCATCTACTTTCTGGGCACTCAATAAAAAAATGGAATAAAAAAAGTCATGGAATCAGCACCATCCTCCAGAGCAAGAGGATAAAGATTTGATTCCTGGTTTCGACAAATTCTCAGCCTTTCTAGGGTCCTATGCAGAGAGTTTCAGTCCTCATTAACTGCCAGGAAAAATGCGAGAAATGCAAGACCTTGGCCGTGTAGTGGTTAGAAACCAGCAGTAACCTGCATTGCTATGCAGATGAGCATTCGGTTGGATGTTAAGTTGCATTGGATAAATGTGCCGAGTAATGATGAAGTAGGAAAAAATAAGGCTTTGAAAGCCTTAGTGGGAAGGATTATGTTATGTCAGAAAACAAGCGCAAAGCCCACTTCCCATTGGCTCCTTAATTGGATCCCACTGGGTTAAATCAAGCAGTGATTGGCAGTATGAGGTAATCCCACCCCATTGGGGGTTTTAACACTTACATTCTGCCAGTTCTGCTGCCCAGCCCGAACAGAATGGATAATATGAAGGGTGTACTGATTGACAGGGGGGCCCGTGCTGTCAGTGGTTGCATTGTGCACATGGCCGTACCCAGCTCGTTGAAGCATCCTCCCTGCTTCCAGTCCGCCGGCAGCGTGCCCGTGTGATCCATCGAGGGTGGCCGCTTCCTGTGGTCCACGTTCTTCAGGTTCACAAACAGCTGGTTGTTCTTTGCCTGTTGATGACCTCTGATGAGATCAAGCTCTCGACCGCAAGGGAAACCCTTGTCCCCTGTGAAACGCTACACGTGTCACATGTCTCACCTTCCCATAGGGGATGTTGTTGATGTGTGGGGGACTGGTACACTGGGTCAGTGTGTGATAGCTTGGATTTGAGAAGTAGTTGCTGTTAGGGTGTGCCTCGCCCGTCTGTGGTAGGGTCTCTGTGGAGTTATAGGGCACCGGTTAGCACTATGTTCAATGAATCCATAACAACGCAATCAAAAGATTAATGAATAAATAATTATGGCTGCACTGGAAGCACAATGAAGCAAGTCAAGGGCAATGCATACCTGCGCCAGCATAGTCTGTGTTCATGACTCGCACGGCCGGTGTGTAGGTGACAGCTGGCATGGTGGGCTCCTTTCCCTTCTGTTTCCTCCTGTAGATGACGAAGAGGACCAGGAGGAACAGGACCAGGACCACCAGAACCACGATTCCGGCTATGGCTCCTATCTGGTAGGAGTCGGCTAGCACCACAGTGCTGGTCAGGCTGTTGAGATTGCCTGCGATGATCACACCAGCTGTGGGGGGGGTGGGAGAGCACCTGTCACTCATGGTCTACAGGTCTTTTTAAGCCAGGGAACATGAGCAGGTGACTTAGAAAGCATATGGTTGTAGATTCAGGTCCTACACCCAGCAGGAACCAAGAATCTTCACCATAAATGGACCCGATGGAACACGTTTTAAAGAGATGAGTAAATAATATTGCCCAGCTTTGAACACGTCTCCACCTGCTCCACCAAAATACATCTCTGCCACTGAATGGGTAAAGTGTAAGAAAATAGCTATCTAATCTGATCTATATATGACACTTTTAAAATCATCTTAATAATAATAAGAACCGTAAACACAAAGGCTAATAGATCCTAAATGTGTCTGCTCTTCACGGAGAATTAGAGCACATGGACACACTCCAACTATCAAGCAGAGAAACAGCCAACATCCTGCCAACAGCTGCTTTGACGCTGTCACTGGCCGGGGGTATGACAGGGCGTCCTCACCTTGGTCACACCTGGCGCCCTTCCAGCCCGGGTTGCAGTAGCAGGTGCCGGTCATGTGGTCGCAGGTGGAGTTGTTCAGGCACTCGCAGACCTGACGGCATCCGTAGCCGTAGGAGCCGGGGGGGCACTCTGTGGAGCCGGCAGCCAGGAATAGCGTGAGGAAGAGGGCTCGAGAGAATTAATTCCTGACATGATTACGGGCTCCAGCTGAGTGTGATGGATGACCATGTAGGAAACATCTGGATTTTGCTAAGTGAAGACATTTTAATAAGCATATTAATTAATCTGATATTGCCCATCTTGTGCATAAAACTCATGCCTATCATCACAACTATAAAAACTATATATATATATTTATATATACACACATACACACACACACGTACATACACACATATCACATTTTACCCACTTTTAAATTGTCTTATGTCAGTGTCATATGCCTTTATCTCAGCATGTTGTGTTTAAATTGCTAGATTGTCAGTGTTTAAATGCCTTTCATATTCATATTCATATTCTGTGTATTGCTGTTTTCTTGCACTATGACCATTCCATCACAGCATATGATCCGGCTGAAGATGACAATGAAGATTCTTTGGCTGAATTACCTTGGCAAACAGTATTCAAGCTTATTCCAGTGAGACATGCAGGTTTAGGAGTATAACGAGCTGTTCATTAATCCAACACCATCCCGAAGGGTATGTTACCCCTGCACTTTGGGTAAGCAAGGCCGCCACAGTGACAGTTTAAAGGTGACTCAGTGTACACCCATTAGCATTGTCCTGGTTACCCATGAGCCCCTGCCGCATACTCACTCTGCTCGCAGTGTCTTCCCATGAAGCCAGTGCGGCAGGTGCACTGGCCTGAGATGTGGTCGCAGTCAGCCCCGTTCTGACACTGGCAGGTCTGGGAGCAGTCTTTCCCGTAGAAGCCCAGCGGGCAGCCTGCAAGGCAGTCGTCGCAGTGAGCGCCCCCCACACCCACAAATACCCCGAGGGTGACTGTCTGCCGCATCTACACCTGTCACTGCGTCACCATGACAACCAAGTAGAGGAGGCCGAGTGGGGGGACTCACGCTGCGTGCAGTAGAGGCCAGTCCAGCCTGCGGTGCATTTGCACTCGCCGTCGTAGGCGCTGCAGAAGGCCCCGTTGTGGCAGTTGCAGGTGTGGATGCAGTTGGGGCCCCACTGGCCTGGTGGACAGGCTGCAAAACAACACGTCATCTCACTGGGAGCCTCCCACACTGGCGCTGCGTGAGCCATCATGCTTAAGATGGTCCTTCAGGATCGGGAGGGTGACATGACCTCATCGACTGTTGAGTAGCTATGAGCAGCAGAGATGAACTAACTAGTGCCTGATATTCTTCCGGTCAAAACTATCAATAAAAACATATAACTCATAACACAAATCATTACCCTAAACAAGCATACCTACTACGCAATAAAATAGCCAGACAAGATCCCCACTATAAATATTTTAATTGCTGAAATTTTCCCATTTTTTCCAATGAGGGTAAATGAATTATGATGACCTTTTTAACGGCATAAAAGGAGAAACGCCTACGCAGTGTTTTTCACGAGCCTTTGGCAAGGTTGTTCATGCGCTGAAATGTACTCCGTCAGCAGGGGGCGGCAAAACCAATCTTTAGAAATTGCTTCATAAGGCTACTGTGAATAAGACAATTCCCATGATTCTTCAACATGTGAAAAAAGTTATGTGTTTATATAAGGACAGATTGTGTGATTTCCATCTATGAACCATTTTTTAGTGAAGTATTTTTGTTTATTATTATTATTAATATTATTAGTAGTAGTAATAGTAGTATTAATAATAATAACAACTATGATAATAATAATTATTATATAGTTATTATGGCCAATAGTATCACAATTAAGTTTCAAAATCTCTTAGCTTGCATGTGATTTTAAGAGTCTTTTACTATGTGTTGAAGAGCATTCTAGCTCACTCTATATTTGATGAAGTCAAAAGTCCCATGAGGTCAGTGGTCAACATGCCACAGTGTATGTTAGACCCTTGCCAGTAAAATGAGAGCAGAAGCAGGGTGGCGATACAGTAAGTCAGCCCCTGAGTCATGATTGGCTGACAGGCTCTACGGTCAGAGGTCACTGAGAACTGCTGAAGCGGAAGATGAGGGCTCATGGTGCAAAGCCGTTATAATAAATCACACTGATTTCTGTATTAGAAGCAGTGTCACAAGGTGATTAAGTAATATGGCTTTGCTCAGATTTTTGTGTGCGTGTGGAGACTCAAACAGATTCCTAATTGCACATTTGTCACCATTGCAGAAACAGAACTGAATATTTATTTTCTTCCTTAATTAAACAAAAAAAATGAGACAGAGGGATTAGCTTCTTCCATTGCGCACAAGCTCATTACTGCAAGATTCATTTCTAGTTAATTCATTTATAATTTATTTTATAATAATCTATAGAGTATTTTTTGTACTGATCATAAGTGAAGAACAGCAGCAGCAATTAATTTCACAGTCAACAGAAGACAACAGGCCTCCGTGATCCCCCCCCTTACACAACAGCTATGATCAATCCCTGGGGGACTACATTATCATGTGAGTGACGTGATTCTGCAGCACGTACCAAAGGGTAGCCTTTGCTGTAAGAAATACAAGCCCTTAAAGGGAACCTGTAACAGGAAGCAGTGAGAGGCTAATGTAATGAATACAGCTCCCCTGTTAGGGGCAGGGCACTCACGCTGGGAGCAGTCGCTGCCTATCCAGCCGGGATAGCACTGACAGGAGCCGTCAATGGGGTTGCAGGTGCCGTTGTTGGTGCAGGTGCACAGCCCCGCGCAGCTCTTCCCGAATCGGCCACTGGGACACACTGCAGGGTAAACAGGGGATACAGAGCTCCACTGTGATCGCACCCAGTAGAACCACTGACACTATGGTTCCTGACCGTTCAAAGTAGCTACCCTTTAACTCTCTATTTGTTTGACCAGTGCTTTGAAGACTCAAGAAAACTTTATTCTCTTTTACAAAGTTACTGAAATTCTAACTGAAATTCTTCTTCATCTAAAAACACTCATATATAGCAAAACATCAAACAATACAAGAAAAACAACCAATAAAAGCCACAAAGTCAATAAGAATGCTCATTTTGAAGCATTTAATGCACCAATGCCTGAGGGAATGAACAACTTTTCATATCTTAATCTTGTGGGCCAGAGGAACTGTGTACTATCCTTCTGATGGTAATAACTGAAATAATTTTACGTGAATAATTTTACATACTCATCGCATGCACTTTTGCACCTGTCTTCTGTAACGCAAAATGTCAAGTTCCTTAAGTACCTCGCCACCAGTATCATCAGAGAACTACACCATCCTACCTTCATTGCAGAGGGCTCCCTTGAAGCCTGGCAGGCAGTCACACTGCCCCGTCATGTGGTGGCAGGGGCCATTGCTGTGCACGCACTGCGGACATGCCTGGCTGCAGCGATGGCCGAAGAACCCAGGTGAACAGACTGCAAGAATGGAAACATGAGATGAGCTTATGGACGATACCTTCACGTCCCGTGGTCACCAACGGCAACCATTCCGATCTGCTGCAGAAAGGGGCTGACAGCAGCGTTCAAATATAGGCTAATTGATTAAATGCTTTATTGATTTTAATTATTTGCGCGTGCAGTTGTAACTTTAATTTGAGTCTGTTAATAACACTGTCATTACACTCTATTTTCAGTCATCTAGGATCAACTGTCCTGGAAAGACTGTTATAAAAATAATTAATCGAATAATTCAATTACTTGAATGTGACTTTAATGGGAAATTAAATAGAAGAAGGGCAGAGAAAGATCCTAGAATCATTCAGGGTAGCTGTCTCTCTGTGGCTGTGCTCACTGACTTGTAACCTGACTGCTGAAGGCATTAAATTTGACACTATTTTATCATGCTGACTGTTGGTGAGCTGCTGCAGCAGGACAGTAGAGCCCTGAGAGGATGAACGATTGGCAGGCGGTGTTTTGGGGATGGCCGACGACGGTGCCAAGGTGCACTCACTACGCTGGCAGATGGCTCCCCGGTACCCGGGGGCACACTCGCACGTGCCCTCATCAGGGGAGCAGGATGCCCCATTCTTACAGTTACAGGGTAGCGTGCAGTTGGGGCCCCAGCGGCCCTCAGTGCAGACACTGTCACAATGGATTCCTGGGAAGACAAGCAAGCAGCCAATCAGGTCAGATCCAGTCCATATGTGGTGCATGTTTAATCACCCATAAACAAACAGAAACAATCAGAATTAACACTGGATATATAGATGCAAAGTAGTTTATAACACCTTTTTTGGCATTCCATTAATACCACGGGACATTGCGCTAATGCATACACAACCGTATGGCACAGGTACTGCATAATTCCTTGACCGTTTTGTGTTTTACCCAGAATGCAATATATCCTCAATTAACTGACCAGGTACACGTTGGCATTTTACTGGTCTGATCACTATGGAAAGTATTGCTGAAACCAGCAAAGCCCAATGGATTGTCTGTTAGTTTGATATTCTGCACTACTTAAGCAGTAGTTATCTGTACTTCTACTGGTTATAGCCACATACTAGTGGACAACTTCAATCGTCCAAACGTCCATTTGAAACTTCATCTGAAATTCTTCTAAGTAACTAGAGAAGCATAGACTAATTCTAACACCGGCATGTTCTGTGCCATAAAAACAAACTAATTATTTGTTTATCTGCATTTGAACACTGTTTTTTTGCAGGCATAAACCCTAAACATAAAAAGAAGGCAAAAAACTACTTTACTAAAGCTATATGTAGTGAATAATGTCCTCCTTTCAGCAGACTAAATGATATAGTTAAAAAGTCTTAAGACCCTTTCTTGATCTAATCTCCCTTGAAGGAGCACACGAGTCTCATTCCATTGCAAAAAAGGCAAGAAGATTAAGGAAAAATACAGAAAAATTTCTTTAAATCACATGTTTGTTCTTTTGCTCTAGAAAAATCATTGATCCTGAAAAGGCAACAAGCTTCAGTGGCTAGAGGGAGACTCACCGGAACGCCTAATCCGCTCATTAGCATAATATGTTTCCTGACTGCCATGGCTTGTATACCAGACACTGGCCATAGAATGTCAATGTGCAGAGCTGATTTAATCCGGTAGGTGTCAAAATCAGCCTTATCTGGCTCAAACGGGCATTAAAGCCATTAAAGCGGAGAGTGTTCTGTGCCGCACATAACACAAGCTAGCAGAATCACACACCATTAATTCATTCCCTTCTTGTTTTTTGTTTTGTTTTTAAATGTAAAATGAAAGATCCAACTTAAAAATACATTGCCTTTAAGTAATGATACTTAATGATTTTCCTCTCTAATTATAGTGTTAAATCAAGTCAGTAATTTGACTGCCTTCTCGAAACGCTTCTTTTTCTTTTCGGGTAACACTGTGAGAAATGAGTAATGCGATTTACTTTGCCTAGGAAATCTGGCAGGCGGTAGACCACTGTCTGTGTGGCTACATTGTTTCCATGCCCTGTTATCAATTTGATATGGAATATTAATATGGGAAGACACATTGCACAGTTAAACATGAGAAATGTTTATCAACAGACCCAGAAGGAGAAGTAAAAAGCATTAGATTTATTGACTCCAGGACAAGAATTACTCCTATATACCGAAGTAAAAACATTTTCCGAGCATTCATACAAACAATAGCGAGATATCTTTGGGGACCCTGTGGTCCTAGAACTCTTTTGCGTTTGGGGGGTATTTTCGATGTGGAAATTAGACACAATTGAAAGTGTTCTGCTTTTCTCAGTTACACTTTCCCATTGAGGTGGAAACAAAGCGGGTGACTCGTGGGAGAATCGCTGAAAATGTACTTGAGCGCGGCTGACTCTGAATAGCCATGATACCTACAGCAGCACCAAGAGGAATCATTCCCTCTGACTGACAGTCATCTAGTATTTAAGCGGCCCCACGCCTTATACCATATAATTCCGCCTCTTTATTAAAAGTTAGCCGCCGTCTCGCTGCACCGTTTTGGCCCTCTGTTAGCCAATATGCGGCATTGTGATAGAGTGCCATGCCAGGATGCGGGACAAAGGGCCCTTTGAAAGGCTGCGCGCGTTGCTAGGCGATGGCGGAATGCTGGCGATAAACTCCACTTAAGGAGGTCTAGAGAAATGCCGCGGTATTCCGAGGCCCGGTGCCTTGTGTGGAGCCATCGGTATTCTGCCCGCATCTGGACCGGAGTGGGACAAACTCACCAGCGCATCCCAGGCTAACCGCCGACTACAACCAAATCAAAGATGCCTGTGGGGCTGATGGGATTGGGCTATCAGTGTATTTACTCTGGAAGACAGGGCCTTCCTTTGCGGTTACTAATGGTATATGGTAATTGTGCCCAGTCGAAGCTAAGACCCACTAAAGGAAGCATCCAAGTGCTGGAGCTTTTTAAAGAAATCTGCCTCAAACAGTGAAGTCCTCTACCTCCATTTTTAAATGGCCATTCACTCTTAATTATAGCGCAGTATAGTGTCGCTGTTGAATCTGCAAGTTAACAAGAGACAGACAGACACACGGACAGATACATAGAACTTTCAATGAACCCAAAGGAAAGTGAAGAAATATCAGCATGAGGGGAAATAATGTGATGTGATATAATGTGTTATATAAACATGTAATAAAGGCAGGAGTACTGATTTGTGATGGATGTGGGCTGGGAATTGCGATATTATAAAGGGATTACAGGCTGGCATTTTGCTAATTGCATGAAGGCATTTTCTTCCGGTTTGTAAAGAATGACATGAAAAGACAAAATGAAAAGGAACAATAGAAAACCCATTGATGTTTATGTTTCATTTGAGCCCATTGACTTTGATGCCTAATTTCCTTGCATGATAAGGCAGATAACTTAAGATGATTGTTCAGCGGAACTGCATTGTTTCAATTAATTGTTATATGAAATAACGCACAGAAGACAGTGAAGCAACTGACTTCCAGTTTACAAGGGAAGAGGCATCATTGCAGGCCTTTGTATCACTTGTCATATTTGTCTGGGGTGTTTGTTGTCACCTCTTTAAACCTTCTGCTGATCCTGCACTCTTAAGTTGTTCTACTATACTAAAGTGAGCCTCAGCTGCTTTGACGTAGATACCCATTTTTTGGTCCATGCAATCCATCTTTTGAAGGTAATGCAATAATCTAACTGGATGGTCATATCAAGTACATCTAATCATTAAGGCCTGTCCCCTAAAGCAGTGGTCCCCAACTTTTTTGCCACCACGGACCGGAGATGTGTAACAAAGATGATGAAGTGAGCAATATTTAACTACAGTAAAATCCCATTGTAATGGACTTCAAGGGACCTGGCAAAATGATCCATTACATCCAGAGTTGCTGTATGTCCAGAACACAACTACAGGACACCATTTACTTATACCACACCTCAGCAGACACTCTTGTGGTATAGATTATTATATTGTACATGTATTAATCGAACTTTATCTGGTGACCAGATGTGTGACTATTAATAATCTCGATCGCGTATCTCCGCTGGATATCACCGGCACACCACACGCCTTGTAGGCAGAACTGCATGTCCATTATAGCTGAACAGAACTACGGCTAAAAGCGGCCCTGGGGACCAAACTGTCTGTCCTTTATAAGCAAAATTCCGTTATATGTGAGTCCGCTATATCCCATGCTTTTTGTGCATGTCCGCACAGCGGGGAGCAGCGGACCTTGTCCGTTATAGACGATATTCCGTTATAAGCGAGTTCATTATAACGGGATTTTACTGTATTCACCAAGTGCATTGCCTTATCGCCACCTATGAGCTACAGATGGAACAGCCTCTGTTATCCATTCGCCATGGCCTGGCGACTGGGGACCCCTGCCCTAAAGTCACGCTGATCAGGTGGTTTATCAACACATGTAAAGGAGCAGTTTCTTTAATGTTCTGAGCCTTCAGCAAGCTGTGCCATCGATGGCAGGGATTTACTGATGTTGAACACAATGCTCACGTTCGCTGCTCTGTAGCTAGATTTAAATGTCCATCTTTCTAAGTTTTTGCACAGAAATGGCCAAAACACTTTTGAGTGGTTCTGAAGTAAAGCAAACAATCCACATGCTTAAATGATCCAAATGCCATAAAGACTTTACTTAGTAGAGCCATAAATTCCACAAGGATAAATTCTGCTTTTGTGCGTGTGTGTGTGTGTGTGTGCGTGTGACCCTGAATAGGATAAACGGTTTCTGAAAATGGATGGATGGGTGGATGGATGGGTGGATGGACAAATTCCACTAATTCCAGGCTGGTAAGATACACAGTAGTGTGAATGTTCCAGAATCTTAAGCATGCCTGTCTGCCCAAGGTCCTGACCATAGAGCCGGTGGGGAAGACTCCGCCCTCTGCCGCTCACTCACCTGTCCAGCCCGCCTGGCAATGGCAGTACCCAGTGGCAGGGTGACACCCTTCGGCGTGGCTGCAGTCACACTCCTGCTTGCAGTCCATTCCATACTTCCCTTCCTAGAAATTCACAGTATGACTCACATTCCATGCTGTACATTTCCCAGAATGCTTTACTGTCTCTGGCCTTATTAAAATGACAGTGATTCCTTTGCATAAAGAAATAAGTATTCACTAGGGAGCAGTGATTCCCCCACATTACAATGCAATTATGCAAATTCTATAATAATACAGTGATTACTTTGTGCTTGTCATATTTGTCTGGGGCATTTGTTGTCACCTCTTTAATAACCTTCTGCTGATCCATTACGGTGCTGTAATCACACACCGAGAACCTCTGCTTTCCAATCACGGTACAACTATAACAGAGTAAACTTGAGATTTATGACTTCCCAAATCCAAAGGTTTTAGAGGAAAGCAGATTAGGCAGGCAATTAGTACAACAGTGGACCAAAGGAATTCTGGCCGCTGTTAATCCAAACATCAATGTCCTTGTTAGAGGCTTAAACAAAGGTAGGTTAGGTAGGTCTCCAGCTAATCGAGACTAGCAATCCCAATGCATCTCACATTCTTTTTTATTCAGCAGGCTCTTTGATCCTAAGCAACACACATTTTTGAGGGAGCGGCTTCTTTAAGGCTTTGCTCAAGAACCCAACGAAAAAAACAGTGTGCCATCTCTAGGTCTTGAGCCAGCAACCTTCCGAACACAAGCACAGCATCCTAACACTGTGAGCCACAGACCACCATAGCTGACAGGTTTCCAAAAGCCAGAAGGTTTGTTTTCAGAACTGGCTAAGAGCATTGGGCCACGTCACAGCTGCCTGTGCCTCACCTCACAGTGGAAGTCGCATTTCTCGCCTCTCCACCCGGGTGCGCATGTGCATGTGCCGCTGAGCGCGTCGCAGGCCCCGCCGTCACCGCAGCGGCACGTCAGGTTGCAGCCAAGACCCCAGGTGCCGCTGGGGCAGTTGATGGAACAGTCTACACCATGCCAACCTGAACATCCACAGCAGAGAAAACAGGGGAACATCAGACCAGCTGTTTCTCAACAGGAAGCATGGATTTTGGCCCATGATCCAAAGAGGTATCCAGCTGTTGGACCTTTTGTCACAAGTGACATAGCAGTGAGGCAAATTGCCCATTGCAGACATATGTGCTGTTGTGTCGACTAGGCATAAGTGCTATGCTGAGCTTCCAGAAAGGTAGCAGTACTGGAGCAAAAGACATACCAGTCTTCCAAACAAAGCAAGAACCTAACATGATTTATATCCTGAGGAGGATACATGGGGTGGCCCTCTTAAATAGCTAGCTGTGTCCAGCCAACTCATTTCAAAAACTGTCTATTGCAAGAGGACACTGGGCCAAACAGGATATACACTGGACGGGATGCCAGTCTGTCATGGGAGACATGCTCACATCCACTGGGGGAGTGGATTGTAGGAGGAAGCTGAAGCCAGAATCAAACCCACAACCCTGAGGGATGGAACATCCGCCTCTGGCATCTCACTGTGTCACCATGCCACCACCTACCTGTGCAGCACTAAGCCTCTTGTCTTCTGGCCTCTTGTCGAGACACTGGCGTTGGTGTAAAAGCATATGGATGGAGGTTTTACCCCCATTAAGAAGCGTTTCTGAAAGGTTGGGATTTTCTGCAGGTTCATCTCAATTAAACCTGATTAAATCCTGAAGCAAATGTTTCATCAGTAACGCGCTGCTGCTCAGGGAAGATGCTGACTGTCCCCCAGACGACCCTGAGAGATACACACCTGCTTTGCAGGCGCAGGAGCCGTCTACCGGAGAGCAGACAGCGTCGTTCTTACAGCTGCAGGGGGAGGAGCAGTTCACCCCGTGGGTCCCTGCTGGGCATGGTGTGGAGCAGTCGGCACCCTGCAGCCACACAGGGCTGACTATCAACATCATATATATATATACAGACATACAAGTAAGCAGGCAGACAGAGGGAGACAGACAGGTAAGCAGGCAGACAGAGGGAGACCGACAGACAGACAGGTAAGCAGGCAGACAGAGGGAGACAGACAGACAGGTAAGCAGGCAGACAGAGGGAGACAGACAAACAGACAGACAGGTAAGCAGGCAGACAGAGGGAGACAGACAGACAGGTAAGCAGGCAGACAGAGGGAGACAGACAGACAGACAGGTAAGCAGGCAGACAGAGGGAGACAGACAGACAGACAGACAGGTAAGCAGGCCGACAGAGGGAGACAGACAAACAGACAGACAGGTAAGCAGGCAGAGGGAGACAGACAAACAGACAGACAGGTAAGCAGGCAGACAGATAGGAAGGGAAGAGAGAGACAGGCTAAAAGAGATCCCTGCAGTGGGAATGTTGCTGATAGAGGAAGCATTTAAAAGTCTGTCTCTGAAATCACTCAGCATGAGCCCCAACAAAATGCTAAGGAAGTTTGGGCCCTGCTGTGAGCCGGCTGTGGCCGGAACGGCAAGCCCTGCTAATGACACATACGGAACAAATGTGCCTGATTTACAATCCCATGTCCAGTAGGACGACGTAGGGATGGTGTGCGTCCTGCGTCAGGCCGTGCGGTCGGGGTCAGAATGCGCTTGGGGTCACCATGCAGTCGGGTTCGCCATGCAGTCGGGGTCGCCATGCAGTCGGGGTCACCACGCAGTCGGGGTCGCCACGCAGTCGGGGTCGCCACCCAGTCGAGGTCGCCACGCAGTCGGGGTCACCATACAGTCGGGGTCGCCACGCAGTCGGGGTCACCATACAGTCGGGGTCGCCACGCAGTCGGGGTCGCCACGCAGTCGGGGTCACCATACAGTCGGGGTCGCCACGCAGTCGGGGTCGCCACGCAGTCGGGG
>JABFDZ020000118.1:3226813-3239353 GCA_019775955.2 Pollimyrus isidori
CCCCCCCCCCCCCCCCCCCCCCCCCCCCCCCCCCCCCCCCCCCCCCCCCCCCCGCCCGCCCCGGGGGGCGCCGGGGCGGCCCCCCCCCCCCCGCCACTCCTTCTACTATACTTTGTCCTCTCTGCCTTCGTATGCACTTATAATACCGATGATTAACTTTATTATTCCTTAAGCACCCACACAAAACAGCTGGCAGGGATCCTGGAAGCCTCTCATTGACTCCTGCGCGTGGAAAGTCCAGTTAAGCATTTAATTAAACGCGCAGCTCCGTGGAGTCTTCACAGCCTTGGGAACGGTACCTCTTCATATCGTGACTGGAATGTGTCTTAAAGACTGTGCACTGTCAGCTGGGGGGAAGGGGGGGGCTTTGCGCTCGCTTGTACTGCTCATCAAGGATGCAGATTAAAAAATGGCAGTTGTTCCTTGTGCCTGATACAAGTACAAGACAGTCCTTGTGGATTTTGCTTGCTTTAAAGGCCTCTCCCCCAAAGGAGCCTGCTCCAGCCTCATGCTGTACCCCTCCAACCAACACGATTACATGTGGGGGAGGGGGGCAAACACAGGCTAATTCTGGAGTCAGCCTCACCACCACACTGTTTACTGTGTCAATCTGGGTTAGCTCTCATTAAACCAAATGACAGGCCAGTAGGCTGGGTGGGAGGGGGGGAGCGCAATGCTTTTGGGATTTTTTTTCCTCTCTTAATCATAAACACTAGCCAGCTCATCCATTATGAGTTACGACTCTAGTGCACTGGACTCACACCCAGAGAGAAATCTGGCTACAGTCAGTACTGCTACAACATGTGATATTGCACTGCAGATCAGGTGTTACTGATGTCACATTTGTATTTGCGGGATCTTCAGTTGGAGAGAAAGCACTACTGGCGCTACAATGCAAACCAGAGACACTATTTTAAGACACCGGCACAGCAAACTTGTTGTACACGTTGCACAGGTCAAAGTCCTATATTCCAAAAATCTAAACATATCAGTCTCATTAAACAAAAAGAAGCTTTATTTGCTGAGAACAGGTATATTGGAATGCTTCTCTTTGCTGACCCCGTCTTGCTCTCCACAGCTTGGGGGTCACAGCGCAGGGTCAGCCGTCGTGTGGTGAACCCTGAGAGCTGGAGGGCTTGGTTTAAAGGCCCACAGATATGTGCCTGTGCTACCAAGGCCGGGGCTCAAACCAACTGATCACAGTCACAGAGACTTAGCCCACTGGGCCACTCACTGCATTGTAGCAGCACCGTTCATAACACCAGTCTACATGCTGTGGTAACTTTAATGCACCAGGTATGATAATGTCATGTAAAATCCATAAAATCGCACCATAAAGGCTGCATCACAGGCCCAGGCGGGGCAAAGGGGATCAAGTCCTGTTCCTCGTGCTCTCAGTTCGCGACTCATCATCACGCTACTGTCACCGTGAGGGTTAGGGTCACGCTGTCCTCAGCGGTTGCAGCAATGCAGTTTACATTGCATCCACTTACAGGAGGGAGCATCGCTGCAATACTGCGACTAAATTATAATAATCATAATCAACCCTTTACTGTCCCTGTGGGGAAATTCGTTTTACACCTCCCTCAACTTGGTCCTTGTAGATAAAGTTGTCCACGAAGGGCAGCCACCTGTAGCAGTGCCCAGGGAACTGGGGGTTAAGGGCCTTGCTCAAGGACCTGCAGACGTGCTGAGGCTGGGTTTGAACCTGCGACCTCATGATTACAGGCACACAGGCTTAGCCCACTGAGCCACACGGAGCGACATTGGTGTCCTTATAATGTGGAAAGCTGTCACATTTTGCAAGTTACAGTAATATGGCTCATCGACTTAGGGCACTGTGCCTGTCATCGGAAGGTTGCTGGTCTAAATCCCAAGGTTGAAAAAGTGATTTCGTGAGCAAGGCCCTTGGCCCTCAGCTACTTTAGGGACTAGCTCTCTCAAAATAAAAAAGTATGTTGTTCTGGGCGAAAACATCTAAGTAAATGCAAATATATTCAGCACAAGCTGGCGGTTTTGTTTTGTTTGCATGTGAGGTGTCGACCTGCAGATGCTCCACACCCACATTATCCCTGTTCTGTTTTGGCAGAAGCAGGAGGGGAGAGCGTGTCCCAATGACAGCGGTGTGATTATTATTTACAGCACAGATCCCTATTAAGAACAGTTGGCTTCACCAAATAATGAGAGCTTGTGACCTTGCTGCCATTCTGGGAGGGGAATCAATCTCTTCTCCTGCTTTTCCTTTGCACTCTTGGCCTGTTCATATTTCATTCAAGTATTCGGGTCAAAAGTCCAGTGTATCTCCGCATAGGGAGAGCATCGATCGACGGCACTGCTAATGTCTGAAATCTCGCCTGCCTCGTTATCGCGAACATTTCAGCATTTCTTGTCCTTTATATGTATATTGATCACAGGACAGCACTGAAATTTCACTCGATAATTTATTCATTGTGCATTACAGCATCACATCCACAGTAATCACTGTTCTGCCGAAGTTTTGAACGCACTTAAGGGAAACCTTTCTATCTCCTAACCATAATTAGAGTTTTTGTGTTTATTTAATTTTGCCATTGCCTGAGGAAATTTCTTTTCTGCTGTATTTCCATCTCGGCGTCATTACTGTGGACGGCTGCGGAGCCTGGTGTCAAGAAGGGTGTCACAACGGAAATTTTTTTGGGACGACTGTAACGGCAACGGGGCACAACAACGAGGCCCATGTCGTGACTTAAGCAGGCCAAACGTACAAGGCCTTAACGACTGCCCCACCTGGTGACTGAGTTCTCTCACTGCAGGGCCCTGACTCACCTCTCTCCGATGTAGCCGGGGCTGCACTGGCACTGCCCCGTGGACGACATGCACATCCCCCCGTTGTGACACTGGCATTCCTGCGTGCAGTTCCTCCCGTAGCGACCCTCCGGGCACGGCTGCCCGCACACGGCGCCCTGTGGAGACGGAGAAGCCATGTGGGTGAGCCGTCGCACAGAAGCAAAGGCTGCAAAAAAGGCCAGGAAGACAGGCTGCAGTTTGGACAATGAGCCCTTATGTCTCGACATCCGAATGCTGCTTTCACTCGGATTTGCCAGAGGGGTGAAAATATAACACAGGACAAAAAAGCGAATACATGTGACAGAGCTGTGATAGTATCCAGAGGACAATAAAAATGAGGGCAAGAATGTAAGGGCAAAGAGGCACTACAAAGAGTTATCTTATTTGTGTTTATCACTCAAGTGATTTCACCATCATCGGTCATGGAAAGCAGGTCATATGTGGAGGAGTGCGTGGGGGGGGGCCCTACCATCCACCCTGGGGGGCAAGTACACTCCCCAGTCACGTGGTGGCACACACCCCCATTCTGGCAGGGACAGTGCTCCTCACACTGTTGTCCATGTTTGCCTGGTGGACACAGCTCCTCGCAGCTGGAAGTGAGAGAGGAAGAAGAGTGAATCAGAGTCCATGTTATGTGACACAAAGTCCTGAATGGTGTCCTGCTTATTTTTATGAGTAATGGTGCAGATGATAATAGCAGGTCTAACCTCCACAAACATCGCAACACCAGCTCAAAGGCATGATTATCAAAAAAGGGGGATACAGTATGTACTGTCAGTTACAGCAGGAAGGTACAGTGACAGGCTTAAATCCTTTTGTGTGAGCAAATGTTGTTGTTATGTTATTGTTATTGATTTTTTTTTAAACTGTTAGATTTGTTAATTGTGTTTTTCTGTTTCACATTTCAAAAGAAACAATGTTGACCACTTAAAAAAAAAGTCAAATAAAATTGAGAATTGAGATGGCTCAAATATCCATTATGTTTTCTATCAAGCAGAGTTTTCCTGCAGTTTGTGTGCAGGAGGCCTGGCTGGGATTTCGTTAGCGGGCACCTTTAGCCGGCATTATTAGCTTCTGCTGTTAACTGGTGCTATTAGCCGCTGCTGTTAGCCACTGCTATTGGTCGGCACTGTTAAATGGCATAGCTAGCTACCGCATATAGCTGGCATTATCATCTTCCGCTGTCAGCCGGCACTGTTAGTCGCTGCAGTTAGCCGGCACAATTTACTTCTGCTGTCAGCCAGCACTGTTTGCTGCTGCTTTTACCCAGCATCACTAACTGGCACTGTTAGCTGACGCAGTTAGCTGGCACCATTAGCTTCAGCTGTTAGCTGACACTGTTAGCCGGCACCATTAGCTTCAGCTGTTAGCTGACACTGCTAGCCAGTACTATTAGCTTCTGCTGTTAGCCAGTGTTGTTAGCTGAAGCCATTAGAAAGGTGATGGACTCACAAGGCTCCGGTATAGCCCGGTGGGCAACGGCACTCCCCCGTCACATGGTTGCAAGTAGCCCCATTCTGGCACTGGCAGTGCTGCTGGCAGCCGCTGCCATAGGAGCCCGGCTCGCAGCGCTCCTCACAGCGCCATCCACGGTAGCCCGGCACACACAAGCAGGAGCCTGTGATGGGGTTGCATAGAGCGCCGTTCTTGCACTGGCACCTGTTGCTGCAGTGGGGCCCCCAGTGCCTGCTGTCGCATGCTGATGATAGAAAGGGGAGAGAGGGTCAACCGTCAGTCTGGAAACCAGGGAAGAACGAGGGGGTTCAGGCTGAGGCCAGGGGACATCAATCACCCAGCAGCTCGACTGGGTCCCTCTAGGCCATTGAAGCAGAGTCAGTAGGTGTGATGGGTTACTGTTCACCTCCCTCGGGGTATGACTCAATATGTGTACTTGACCATACTTGTGTTCTTGTTTACCCATTTCACGTCATCTTCTATTGTCGAAGATTGATTCCGATGCTCAGGAACAGAAATACACAGGATGGTAAAAATGTCTGAATGTCGTTCTTGCTCCACCCAAAATATTAAGGATATAGGAGACTGGTTATGCAAAGACCACAAGCACAATCTTCTCATTCTTGGTAATTGAGAAACACCAATCACCAACATCAGCAAAGAGCCACACAAGAGAATCTTGGGATTCATTGCTTCCTGTGCAGTTTGCCTTGTATTATAAAGACGCACTGGGGGCAGGCACACCAATTATGCAAATTACTGTCATGACAGTCCTAATTGCCCGTGTGTCCTGTGCCACATAGGCATCGCATGCCGTTCCTCTGCGTCCTTAGTCATAGCAGGCCCCGCGGGTAACCCCAACATGAGTCCACTGCCAGCTGTTTACAGCAAGCTGGAATAAGACAGGGGCGTGCCGCCAATACCCTGATCAAAAAAGGGTGCCCTGTCCACCCCTTCACCGCTGTGTGCTGCTGCCAATCACCAAACACTTACATCGCGGAGGTAATAACACACTGAGGTAACACAAGCAACAACACCTCCATGGAAAACGACAGTGTTCCAAATAAGTGTGCAAAAATAGTGCCTGCCAAAGCATTGGATGGATTATTGGAGGGCATTCTGATTGCTGTGGAGCCCCCCACCCCAGTTCACCTCCCACGCCCACAGGGCACTGACACACACGTCCCCACCCCTGCCCTCCTGACCTCAACTTTACTCATGTTTTTCATCTTTTATAATGTGTTTCCATGTAAACTACCTCACTACCTCCCCATGCACCCCCACCAAAATTATTTATGGAAAAATATGAAAGAAAAAAACGTTTACATTGAGGAAACCCTCCTTTAGCTTATATAAGCTGAGGTTTTCGGCAAAAAGTGAGCCCTCTTTAACTGCAATGTTCCCACAGTTAGAAGAGACTTTGTGTAAAGCTGTGTAATCAGCAGCCTGGGAACATAGTGTTCAACCCAAAATGAATGGGGACAAAAAGGTGTTTTACAGAGGCAGCGTGCGACGTCAGTCATCGCACAAACATGCACAGACCACCAATACAATCCTTGAGACAAACACACATCAAAGTTCTTATTTCCAATAATAACACGTGATTTAAAAACTGATCACATGATACAATTATGGGTAATTTTCTATGTGGAACATCACTTATCTTGATTATTTTTGTATACAATGGTAAAAAAAAATGGTGGATAAACTATGCACAGAGTTGGATAATTCAGGTCAGAATGTAAACGTTCAGACCAAGATTTTGTTTCAACCAAGCATAAAGATTCACAGTCACAGAGTACTCAACTGGTTGGCTAAAACAAAATCCCGGTCTGGACTTTTACTCTCTGGATTTGAATGACCCAACTCTGACTATACACCCTTACGTGCCATTACAGAAAGGCAGATGAACTAACTACTTAATATCTAAGGAGAGCTGCACTACCACTGAAACCAAAATCATCATCACCAACATACGTCTATTAGCCAGCTAGCTTCATTGGAAACAGCATCACTCTGCAGGCTATGGTATTCAATGATAACTAATTAACAAGCAATAAAAATAAAAGCTGAGAAGCACTTGGTCTGTTTACCATTTTCAACTTTTCTTAGGGGGGTAAACAGTTATAAGAAGGACAAAAAACACTGTTTTGTAAAGAAGATGTATAGGTGTGTAAACGGCATTTACCATCCAGTATACCCTGGCAAACAATCAAAATTAGCAAAAGACAAAAAACTAATAAAAACCCATCATCTAATTGGAAAACTGTCATCTACAGCCGCATGGGTCATGGCAAGTTCTGAAAAGGTTATGAGGCAGAGTTAGAAATGTAAGCATTTAAAAACCAGCAAGCTCCTATGCTAATCCACAATCTGATTTCCCAGTCCCTGTCCTAGAATTAACCGATATAAGCATGGTTTTGGGTCTGCAAATGCTTAGCACAAAACTAGTGAACCCTCAACCAATTCAGGAAGCCACACAGAAGCTTAATTTAAAATTCACTGGCACATCCAATCAGGTTTGTGCAACAGGCATTGATTGGCGTAAATTGCAGAGTGCACTGTGCACTTGATCATAGCGTTAATTAAGACCTATACTTAATATAGGGTTACGACTGAGCTGGCACGGGAAAAATTGGGTCGCGGTGCAAAAAGGTTGAGAACCACTGATCTAGACAGGTTAGCTCTGGATGTTCTGAGGACAGCGTCTAACAGCTGGGTCATGGTGTAAAACCCGCCTGCAATAAAACGCATCTGGTGCAGATTAACTGCCAGCTTCCCCCATCACACAAGTGGCGCGGCAGTAAAGGTGGCCTGGTATCACACGGGTAACCGCAGCCACGATTACAGCCGGGCACGCCGTAATGAGAGGAGGCCGCTAATCCGCCTGCGCGCCTGCCTCGCCTGTCACGTCATCCGCTGGGCCACACGGGGGTCGCGCCTGCTAACGTCACGGTGCCCAGCTGTACCTCCGTGCCCCCGCCGTAGGCTCTCTCATAAACATAAGGTTTTGGGCTCCTGTGCCAGGAAGGGCCCGGTTCTTCTGCACCCCTAACCAGGAAAGTGGCCCAACAGCGAACTGAAATGTCCAGAAATTCATTTTTGACCTATGGGTAGGGCATTGTCTGATTACAGTATTTACAAATACATACAACATATAAATATGGTTAGCAAATCGGCCATGCCAGTTAATACGGATCACACGCGTCCCCATCAGAAAACCCTCAGCTACTGTGGTGGCCTTGGTGTGGCAGCAGGACCGGCTGTGTCACTCCAGACCGTGACTTGGCACCCCAGGCGTGTGCGCCGCTGGTGGGCACATCCCGGCGTGCAGCAGGCGCCAGCGAGCTACGCCCAGGGCCCGCGAGCTACTCTCAGATGGGAGCAAATTAATTACTCTCTGTTGGATGGCAGGAAGGGAGGGAGGCGTGGCCGCAGTTCCCCCAACCCCACTCTGAACTCTGCAATGTGACACTTGTGTGGTGGGCGGGACACACAACAGGAGCGCGTACGGCAGCAGAACTTTGATGGACCCCGGCTGCGTCACAAATTCGTCCCGGCTGCGTCCTGGCTGCATCCCAAATGCAACCCGGCTGCGTGCCGTCTGCGTCCTGCCTGCAGCCTGAATGCATTCCAGCTGCGTCTCAAATGTGTCCTGGCTACATCCCGACTGTGTCACTCCTGCATCCTGAATGTGTCCCATCTGCGTCCTGCCTGCATCCTGAATGCGTACCAACTGTGTCTCGCCCGCGTCCTGTCTGCGTCCGGTCTGCGTCCTGCCTGTATTCTGAATGTGTCACAGCTGCGTCCAGTCTGTGTCCTGCCTACATTATGAATGCGTTGCAGCTGCAACCAGTCTGCGTCCTGCCTGCATCCTGAATGCATACCAGCTGCATCCCTCCTGCATTCTGAATGTGTCCCAACTGCTTCCCACCTGCGTCCTGCCTGCATTCTGAATGCTTCCCAGTTGCGTTCTGCCTGAATTCTACCTGAATGCACTCCTGGCTGTCCCTCAGTTTAAAAGCTCTATTTTTTTCCCTTGCACAGGACAGACCCCCGCATACCTGCACCCTGGTTAAAAATAAAGTACAGTGAGCATCTTCATGCACTCGAGATGAATATCAAGCAGACTAAGAACAGGCAGGCAGAGAGAGCCCCTGGCCCCCATCATCGGTACCTTTTGTGGAACCTGACCTAAATAACAGAGACCAGGAATGGGCCTGCGGGCCTCTCGCCATGCAGCACTCTGACCAACTGTTCCCCTTCATTCAGCCACTCAGCATAATTCACAGCTGACCTGAGAAAAATGAGAGAGACAGCAATCCAGGTATGTGGGTCCTGCTACTCATCTCTGCTTTGCCTCTCGTTGTTTAAAACTACATTGTGAATCAACACATCATGTGCCATTTTGACCACGTAACCATTAAAAGACTCACCCTATTGAGGTTTAATCTCCCGTGCAGAGCACTAGACAGGCTAACCTTAAACACGGCGTCCTCAACAAAGGCCTTTCCATTAATCTACACAAATGCAAGATGAAGGGAGTCTTTGGCCTTTGTGTTGCAGTGATGTCACAATGCAAGTTGTCTGATCTATGGCTTCAAAACACAGATCAGCAAACAATTAATACAAAATATTCAAGAGAATAACTGCACACCTGAACCAGGTTATAGACTAACCTCTTGAGACTCATCAATTAGTTTTCATCCACTGTAGAGAACATAATGTTTTTGCTCATATCTCCCTTATACATAAATGCGTGTGCCTTGGGACAACTCTGTTGTGAGAAGGTAAATTAACTGAATTGAACTGAACAAGAAATTGCACTCTATTACTGTAAGTCCTATTGTGCCTTAAACAAGACAGTCAAGGTTTTAAGATATCACCAAATGTGTAGAGGGGGAGGGAGAGCAAGCATATACCATCCCAACACTTAACTTATGTAAAAAAATATTATAATATTATTTTTCCATGAATCGCAGGAGAATATAGGTTAAATAAACAGAATTTAAACAAAATTAAACAAAATAAACGAATGCAGACCGACCGGCCACTTAACTAGTCTTCTTGCACTCTCCAACACAAGGAAAACAAATTCATTTAACTGTTTTTTTCATTTAATGTCTTTGGAACAATGATGAACCCATCTGCCAGAATGTCACGGTAACAAGCATCTTAAAATTACAGTCTGTGATCAAAATCAGTGACCTTTTGCTGTTTCAGCATAACATGGCAGGGGAAAAGGCAAGGGAAAGAAGCTGATCGCGGTGGACTAAACTGAAACAGGAATATACGGTACACAGGACCATACTCACAAAAGTTATCACGTAAGGGGATGGGCGTGCAATTAAATGTGGGAATCCGTGAAAAGGGAATGACACGGCATCTGGGTCTATCATTCGTATATAACTCAAATTTTAAAGGCCGCATTAAAATAGTCTGTGAAGTTCCGAAATCATTCCATGTTTATAAATATTCCCAAGGTCTGATCGTGAGGGAAGCATCTGTTTCGTGTGAGGCTCCCTGAACGTGATCTTTATCTCATCGTTTGCGATGATTGCGGTGGGCGTCAGAGGTGGGCTCTGGGGGGGGCAGCCTGAGGGAATGGGATGGACAGTACACAGCAGCCAGCGGGAGTAAATCGGACAGAGCTGCATGGGTGTGGCTTCGGGAATACAGAGGGGAACTTGGGACGACACAGCTGGACTCGGCAAGACCTCAGACGAGATCGGCCAGAGCCATGGGAAGGAAAGTGCAAGTTATTTCACAAAAAATTCCGTCATTCCGCTGGGCAGCTGTCAGGTCCCGGTTGGTGCTCAATCAGCTGCCGACACAGGGAGGGGGCAACCAGGCCTTTTCCATTCATTTGTTATCATCCACACTGACACATGGAATCCCCAGAGGATCATGGGAAAGCAGAGCTTTTCGCCTGGGTTCCGGCCATTAGGGCAGGGAGAGTGTCTATAGCAGCATCTGCGTGATGCTTGGCAACGATGCTTGTCTTTAGGGAATGTGTGTGTATGCATGTATGCATGTGTGTGCTTATGCATGTTTATGCATGTGCGTGTGTGTGTGTGCGCGTATGGTCCAGGTACAACAAATGTTCCTACAACCTGTTATTTTCACAATGTGGGGACCATTTATTTGGTCCCCATACGTGGAAATTCAATTTTATTAAAATCTGTGACTGCAATCAAACAACTAAAGATGCCAAAAGTCTTGTATTTTGCTTGGTTACTTATGTTAAAGGTTCTGGCTGGGTAATGGTTAAGGTTGTCATTGCTGGGATTAGGGTTTTGCCCATAGAAATGAATGGACAGTCCCCACAGGTTATGTTATACAAGTCTGTGTATGTGTGCTTCCAGGAACTCGAGCTGGTTACGTCCATCAAAGCAGAGCTTCTCAGACTGCATCTTATATTCAGCAGGGGAACACGCCCTGTTAAAGATTTCACAAAAATGTGTAGAGCACCAGCTTCCAAATGTCATTAGAGTCCCTGTGATTCAATGTTCAATTTCACGGTTGTTACAAAGCTGGTATTTTAGAACTGTTGTTTTATTTAAGTTCATTGTATGGTTCCTAAAAACTAACTCCACCAAACAAATAATTTTCAATCAGCAGCCGTCACTGCAGTAGACACACACGGCACTGCCAAGGCATGAAAATCATTACGGCCGTCTACTTCAGTCCTGTTTAGTTGTGGTTTAACCCTGGATTGACTTCCACTCACGGGTGTAGCCTGACTCAACCCCTGTACTTCCTTGGATAGATTCCAAGCCTACTCAACCGGTACTAGACAAGTAGTAATGATTGGATACAAAGGCTGGATGGATGGACGGATGGATGAATGGGTGGAAGTGATGTAAAAGTGAGGCAAATTGCACATTACACACAGGCATGCTGTCATGTAGTAGGCTGAGCTTCTAATGAATGCCCAGGTACAAGTGTAAGAAGTTTTGGAGCAGGAGCTACACAACAGCTTATAACAAACCAAGAACCTAATAGACTGTCCAAGGACCTGAACTGTAGCATAACAACATTCAGGAAACAGAGAGGCATCAGGCTAGTGGAGGAATACCTGCAAGAGATGGGTCTTGAGGTGTTTCTTGAAAGTGAAGCGGGAGTCTGATGACTGGATGTGTTAAACCGGCTTGTTACTAAAAAGGCAATGGGTTCATGCGGAATGACTGGTTACCAGGACCAAGCATCTGCACACAGAGTGCTTAACTGGAACCGTGCTAGAAACAGGTGAGTGTGTGCGAGTCTAACACATGAGCTGCAAAGCAAGGGTCTCGTTTACAGGACGACAAAAGGCAGAGGCTGAACCCTGATGTCTAAGTGAGACCCAGACCATCATCGCCTGGGTGCAAATCCAGTCGCTGCAGTGAGGCCCACCTGTCCCTCACTCGAACCCACTCTGCACGAGCCAACAGGGGCATAAAATGCAACCCAGACCCCAAAATTCATACAATCCGGCAAAGGGATCAGCCGTATTGTGCCGGAGGCAGACACAGGGGCCCCATGCCGATCCCAGGAAAGTGGTAACGTCCTGTTTCTAACAGGGCAGGAGTCTCGGCAAGTGCCGGGGGTCGTCATCGGAAACAGGATCCTGGCGACAGCTGGCGACGGCGTTAATTTTAAAGATGTCTCTGTGGCCGGATGGTCCCACGCCAGGGCGAAACCACGGAGCCTGACCAGCACTGCAGACAGGCGCCATGTCACTAGTGACGTAACCATCGAGCTGCAGACCGTGATGATGACTCTCAGACCACATTTGATCAAACCCCCCCCCCCAAGTTTAGCATTCTAATGTCTAAAGTAGGAGGGGACTTCTGCTGGAAAAGCCCCGCCCCCTTCACCCACCCACTGAAGCTCACATTAAAATGAGATGTGTCACACTCCTGGGTCGTTTCTTCCCCCGCTTCCCGCCTACATACCCAGGCAAAGAATCTGAGACTTTGTTTGCTCCTTTTCTTAGACCTGAAATGATCCTCAAACACATTGTCCAGCTTCTTTGACCCGTGAATGGGAGGCGACAATGAGCATTCAGGCCTTAGAGGAAATGAACAGTCATATTACTCTCGAGGCCTGGCGAACTGGACCTCCCTTTGCAAAATGAAACAGGAGCAGTCAGAGGGAAAAATAACCCTTAGTCAAAACAAGAATGCCCCACCTGTCGTATCGTACGGTGCGAGCAGGGCGAAAACACCGGGGATCCAAACAGGTCGATAGGCAACAAAGGTTTATTGATAGGAAACT
>JABFDZ020000118.1:3248169-3273109 GCA_019775955.2 Pollimyrus isidori
CCCCCCCCCCCCCCCCCCCCCCCCCCCCCCCCGGGGGCGCGTCCGCGGCGCGGGGGGGGGGGGCGGCCGCGCCCCCCGCCCCCCCCCCCCCCCCCCCCCCGCACATTTTTCCAAACAGCACAGGGTAGGGAACAGCCCAGGTGGGACACCAGTCCATTATACATCGTAGGCAATTCACTTGGACTGGAGCATGAAACCCAAGCAACATAAGGGAAACTCTGCACACACCTAGCCCTGTAGCTGTCCGCAACACTGCTCCCCCAAGCCTCCATTGTGCCCTACATACTGACAGTGTGGGGGAAGTCACTCACAAAAGTAATCCATCACAGAGACACAGGTGGAAGGTTCAGGGTACAAGTCCAGACCAAGCTTTTGTTTCAACCCACCAATTGAGTATAAAGAGTCACACTCACAGAGTTCTCAACGAGTTAGTAGAAACAAAACCTTGGTCTGGATTTGTATTAGTTTTACTGTCCACCTCTGTCTGTAATGGATTACGTTTGCAAGTAACATATCTATAAAAGTAGCATATCTATAAAACACAATAAATTAGATGCTGTTGCCCTGTCACCCCCCCCCCCTCACCTACCACACCCCCATCTCTACGACCCCTACACACACTCCCCACCTCTCAAATGAATCCTTATTAAAAGCCCAACTTTGTGTCTCAATCTAATCAGCTGCACGTGATCTGAAACAGCCCCTCTTTGCTACCACTATACTGCTTCATGTGATTTGTCTCAGTACAATAACAAAGACACAGTTTAGCTTATTTCTTTTCTTGTTGATGGCTTATATGTATGCTATGCTGTAACTTCCAGACCC
The DNA here is from genome assembly GCA_019775955.2 of Pollimyrus isidori. Classification (NCBI taxonomy): domain Eukaryota; kingdom Metazoa; phylum Chordata; class Actinopteri; order Osteoglossiformes; family Mormyridae; genus Pollimyrus; species Pollimyrus isidori. Next base: position 3,248,995 of record JABFDZ020000118.1, read on the forward strand.
GTTAGAATCTTATATACCTGGATCATGTCCCCCCTTAGTCTCCTTTGCTCGAGACTAAACAGATTCAGCTCAGCTAACCTCTCCTCACAAAACATTCCTCTAAGACAAGGAATCATCCTCATAGCCCTCCGTTGCACCTTTTCCAAGGCAGCAATGTCCTTCTTAAGGTATAGTGACCAGACCTGCACACAATATTCTAGGTGGGGTCTTACCAAGGAATAATATAATCGTGGCATCGCCCCCTTGACTTAAACTCCACACACTTAGAGATATAACCCAACCTTTTTTATTGCTTCCCCACACTGGCGAGAGTGAGACATGGAAGCATCAACATACACACTGAGATCTTTCTCATAATCAGCTACCTTTATTTCAGTGGAACCCATAAAATACATGTACTTTTTATTTCTGCTCCCTGCATGGAGTACCTTACATTTACCTATGTTAAATTTCATCTGCCAGGTATCAGCCCAGTCACTAATTAAATCAAGATCCCCTTGTAGCTTCTCTGCTGCTAGTTCAATATCTACTACACCACCCACCTTAGTGTCGTCTGCAAATTTAACCGGTTTAATGTATGTATTAGTGTCAATATTATTATTGTAAATTTGGAACAATAGTGGTCCTAAAATTGAACCCTGCGGTACCCCACTATGAACGCAGACTCACTGTAACATTGTGCCTGTAACTACTCGCTGCTTCCTGCCTGTTAACCAGTTTTCTGTCCAAGCTGCAGTTCCTAAAATCCTTGCAGCTTTGAGCTTAAACAAAAGCTGTTTGTGGGGGAAAACATCAAAGGCCTTCTGGAAATCTAAGTAGATCACATTATAGGCCTTTTTGTGATCAATTTCTCTTGTAGCTGCCTCAAAGAACTCAAGTAGATTTGTTAAACAGGATCTACCTCTCCTAAATCCATGTTGGCTATCCCTCAGAATGGTATTTGCATCCAGGTAATCTACCATTTTCACTTGGATTAGCTTCCATGATTTTTCCAGTAATGCTAGTTAAACTGATTGGCCTATAGTTTGCTGGATTACTTCTATCCCCTTTTTTGAATATGGGTGTTATATTAGCATGCTTCCAATTTAAAGGTACCACACACACAGATAAAGATTTATGGAATATTAAAGTTAAAGGTTAGTTAATAATATTCCTCATCTCTTTTAAAACTATAGGTACAGTAACATGGCATCAGAGCCCTGTGATTTATTTATTTTGAGCTTAGCTGAGCTTAGTACCATATCAGCCTAAGTTAGAGGCAACTTTGTGCAACGACAGAGTGCAGTTTGTGCTGCAGGTTTGTATTTAGGTCGATCATTAGTTCCGGTAGCAGCAGGGATGTAAAAATGCTGCCATTTTCAATTTGTCATAAATGCCGGTGTTCTCTTCCTGCACAGGAAACTGGCAGATATCAGAGGCTGGTTTATGCAAAGGTTCCACCTTCACCCCAAAAGAAAAATCACTTGTTTCAAACTGCACCAGCTTCCCAGTCTAATCCCTTTCACAGGTATGTAAATATGACTTCTCCACATGCAAAAAAAAAGCTGTAGGATGAGTTTAAGAACTCGCCACTAGCAGCATTCCCAGTTTATGCTGGGGAGGTGTGGCCGGGGCGCGGTCGGGGCTGCTCAGGAAACCTTCAAGCTATAGAGAACTCTTGGGAATGGGTGAGTCTTCTTCGGTTACCTGAACTGGGATCTGGAAGCTGCCAGCTGACAGCTCAAATAGCATTGTGTGGATTTCGCATTCAAAGAAATTGCATTGGCCACAGGCCTTGGCGAGACCTCGCCTTTGTTTGTCATTCATCCCCAGCTCCCCCTTGGTGGGCAGTCTGTGTGGTAATCCCCCAAAATGTCTTTTTTACCCAATATAATTATTGGCTCTCCAAAGGTCATGCAGAGCAGATTCTCAAATTACGGTTCCCCCTGCTAAGAAATATCTGATCACAACGCCTGACTCTAGCGATAGGAAGAGATGCTTACTGTCCAAGAAATTAATCACATTTTCTTTGGGATTGTCAAACGCTTCAGATTTCTCATTAATTTGCAGTCTGTAGTACAGTTAATGTTGCAGCCATAATGATTTGAGCTGATTTGAACTAATGTGACATATATATGATAATTTCACATACATAAGGTAAGCAAATTACCATATTTTTACTCAACTCTCTAAATCCCATACTGCTGCCCACACCTAAATCTGAAGAGCCATTTGAACTGAAAAATAACTGGAAAGCCTTGCAGGAAATCTCACAGAACATCACAGGCACCATTTCCGCGGCAAGTAGCAGATTACTCTTGATATATATTCCACCTCCGCACCCCGACACATACACACAGAGCCTAATAAGTCAGCATTTTTAGCAAGTAGATAAACCCAAACTGGCATCTGGATCGACTGAGTCTGAGGCAGCCAAATGCATGCAACTAACCAGATGATTAGTGGGATTTCTTTTGAGGAGGGGTGACATTGGAACCGCGTAGTGCATGTCGTCCGAAAACAGCAAACATCTGCAGATTTAAGCGGTGTCAGAAATGATCAGCGGGAATATCTTTTGCTACATTTGATTTATTTACCACCCAACAAGATACAAAGGCTTATAGGACAGGGTTAGAATACCAACATCTGGGAGGCTAGAATCACTCACTGTCCTGTCTGAATGAGAAGCAGAGACTGAAAGGGGTTTGGAGAGGGGGGGGGGGACATTGTGGTGAGCACACAGTCCAGGACCGGTGCCAGCTGCCAGTTCACACAGCTCAACTCAGGGCAGGGGGCTCCAGAGGCAATGCAGAAAGACAGCGCCAACCGTCCGAGACAGCTGGAGCCGTCCATGATGCACGTCAGGAGCTCTCAGCCAGCACTCTGCTGCGAGCTGACACAACCTTCAGATTTTCAGACAGGCTTCAGATTTTCAACAGCACTGAAGTGGTCTCCATAAGTAAACGGCGCCGAAGGCAAATGACTCAATCTGACGCGGGCCATCACAATCGATAGCTTTAATGACGCCAGGTGGCTGCTTTGTAGGGAGTTCGAACGTCGGGATGTGAAATGCCCAAAATGAACCTGAACCAAACTGCACAAAAGCTCAGGCTTTCTTTTGTGTTAAGCTTGACATTGTTGTTTTTTTTTTCAAATTAACCATTTCCAGTACAGGACTGCCCAAAAAAGAAAAACAGCAGCATTTCAGAGCGTTTAGAAGGGTGCCTTGGGGAGGGGGCTTTGACTGACAGACAGGTGTGCGGGAATCGGACGGCAGGCCAACAATGCGTGAGAGGGTGCCAGGCAAGTCATCAAGGCAGTCTGGCTGTTTAGTCTGACTCACAGAGCCCCTTCTGAGCTCCTCTTTCCACTTAGGTTACGGCGCTGCGTCCCATTTGTGTCCCACATGACCAATTTGTCAGACATAGTGACCAGACCACTTCCTCACACTGCGGAGCTCACAGCCCAGCAGTTGGACTTGCCCCCTTCCCCAGACTTCCTGACGCTACAGCAGACCAGCATTAGACCCCATGTTTGGCTCCATCCGCTTAATCAGTATAAGCTAAACGGCAAATTGTAACAAAAACACGACGCCCCTGATGGACCCTCTAACTCGGGGCCTCCATCCTGGGGTCTGTGAAGCTGCCACAAGTGGTCTGGAGAAATGCACCATAAAGTGAACAAACGTCCATACCGTCATCCGGTTTATGTAATATTCACGTGGGAGAGAGAAAGATATTAAAAACCCTCCATGATCCTTGGCTCTTAATTGCTAATGTGATCACATATCACTGGTGAGGAGGGGGGGTCCCAGCTCTGCTCTTTTTTCATTTGGAGGTCCCAAGGTAAACTTTACAGCCCATGACAAAACAAGTGTTTTCCGTCTAAAAGAACGCAAATCCGATATGGTCTCCGGTTCCTTGTTCTGACTGGCTGCCTCTCCTACCCCCCACCATTAAGGATACCTGCACTATAGGGATTGGCTTTTCCGCTGTTTCATAAATGCCCGCGCTTTACACTCTGTATAGTGGCATCCTTTTAAGCCCCCCTTGTAGCACTTGTCGGACGAGTGGACACTTGAATAACACGAACGACAGGATAAAGTCAGATTCTTTTTAACTCTTTACTTAAAAACTTAAAGTTACATTGCCAAGTGCACAGGTGAGGAATTGTGCTGCTTCTACAGTAACTTACTCCCAACTGAACCGTGACATGTCAATACAATCTCACTCCAAATGGAAACTTCTTAGAGTATTTATATATTTGTAATTTAGGTAAAAGTGGGCAAATACAAAAATTAATATGAAATTGTCATTAACAATTTTAGCTGTTTTATTTTGACCCTCACACTGTGCTTTTATCATTGCGCAGGGAGGGGCTGGGCAGCCGCCTGCTCTCAGACCTGCAGAGATTCATTTTCTCCATACTCTTACATTTTTGATTCCTGTCCTCTGTTATGTTCTGCCATCCTCTCTTTCCCTCTTCCCCATTTCAGGCACCATTTCCTATAACTGACATATTGATGCAATGATGTATTGCCACATTCTCTGACCAAGCACCTTGAATATATTCTATAACAATGGAAAGGCAAACAAAACTTTCTCCAGATGCAGTTTAGCTTTTAATACGCTACTGTGCCACACATTTAAAATTGACATCCACAGTACCTTAATTTTCTATGGCATTCTGGATAGACCCATGTCAATAAAATATGAAGCACATATAGATACTGGGCAGTCAGATCTGCTGTTTACATAGTATATACTGTAAACATATATACTGTAAATAATCAGAGGTGGACATTTCAGGTCCAGAAAGTAAAAATCTAGATCGAGATTTTTTCGACCATCCAGCTGAGTATAAAGAGTGACAGTGAGCCAAGACATTACTGAAACATTAGTTCTATAATTAAACATTGTAACAACTAAATCAGTGCACACCCAAGTCATTGTAGATGTTGATCTGGATTTTTAATTCCTGGACCTGAAATGTCTCTGTATATAACTATAAAAGCCGGGGGAAGGGAATCAGCATTTATTATATAATTTATGCTCTCTGAACTGGTACTGACATCAATCTTTGTTACATCGTTGTTGGCACATTTGCTGGCCGAACATTGCTTACTCTAAATAATTTCATAAGGACATACTTGACTTCAGTGGTTTGACAAAAACTACACTTGGCTTTGTTGGGACACATGAAACAATACAAACATACCACAAACTGTTTCTTTTTTCTCACTCTGTAGTGAGGCACAGAGTTTTAAGTAGACCAAAAAATTCTGCTGTAACCCAACCAAAATCCAGGCAGTCTAAACATTTTAAACCAAATCAAATTGATTAAAAATTCATATAGTTGTATTATTCTTTTATCTAGATAAATACTAGACCTACAATAAAAAATCAGTTCATCCATCATCCAGACACTTACCCAATACATGGTCACGGGGGGTCGGAGGCTGATGCCAAGCAGCGTGGGACACTAGGCAGGAGAGCGCCCCAGGAAGAATGCCAGCCCGTCACAGAACACGCAGTTTAACACTCTGAGCAATTTAAAGGTGTCACTTTACCTAACTGCATGCCCTGCGATCGCAGGAAGAAAGTCATGCAACACGGGGGCAATGTGCAGAACCCTCAGCCCTAGAGGTATGTGGCAATGGTGGGTGCACCTTCCTGCTCCTCAGATCATAATAAATGCAGATTCCTGACATTATTAAGATTCAGTTTCCAAAAAGCTAATGTTGAAGAATTCACCTGAGTATGTCAGGTCACATCCTAAGAAGAAAAGCGTAACATCACTACCTGTGGCCAGTATGTAGCACAAAGAAGATCAGTGAGTTTGTTCTGTGACTGTGAGGGACTCTACTAATGTTGATGTAGAATTTTTACAGCACCATCACACACATCAAACACTGATAAATCAACATTGCCGATAATGTTCCATCGCTATTCTGTTAATTTCCAAATTCCATTTCGATGAGACCAGTTGGTCATTATAAGCTATTATTCACTGAATGTTGCAGTGTTGTGACCATAAAAATGCATAGACGTTAGGTGATAGCACCTCTTGATGTATGTTTGTTTGTTTGTTTTTCCGAAAAAAAACAGTAAAATAACTGTGGTCTAAATTTATCTATAAGTCACTAATAAAAAATAGCTTTCAGATCAGACGGACTGACAACCCACCCAGTCTGTTTTTCAATATAACCTGAAATGTTTATTTTTTTTCAACTGTATGTTAAGAGAAACAGAAGCGAAAATCAAGACAAATATCGTGAGAAATAAGTCTTTACTGGCAGGGCTGCTCGTATGTGCTGTGAAATCACTGCAGAGTAATCTCTTCAGAGCTTTAAGGAATGACACCTACCTTGATTAAGTCATTTACCAGGAGCCATATTCCATATTGCCTGTTATGATCAGCTAATAGATACTGCCTTCTCATTCTACGGCATGAAAGTAAGTCTCATACTAGATGTGGTTCATGCGTGGTTCCTCCTTAGTGGAACAACCCACCCTATCACATCCGATCTTCAAGACCATTCTTCAAGAATGATAGGACCCATCTGCTCTAGGAACACTTCAGCTAGCCTCACCCTAACACTAACTCTAACCAACTCACAGTTTTCATTGACTGTTCCATCAATAATATTTCACTTGGCACTACTGCGTGTCCGGTTGTATTTTACACTTAGATTTAGATCCTACCAGATTCTTTTGGTGTTACTTCCTTATATGGCTTTTCTGATGATAGGATCTGCAGTGTTTTGTATAGCTATTTTTCATTGGAAAATCTGCCTATCTGCACTTATATCTGCTTGGCTCATTGACAGCTCCTTGTCATTGCTTCAGAGAAAAGTATCTTCTAAATAAATTAATGTAAAGTGAAGTATCACATCATTTTATACTAATCTGGCACCTTAGCTTTGATAGGGTCTGGCAAGCGGGAACCCAGTGAGCCAAGATATTACTGAGACACAAGCTCTAGAATTAAACACTGTAACTATGAAATCAGTACACAGCCAAATCATTGTAGATGTTGGACGTTTTTTCAACAGAAATTCTGATTGTATTGATTCCTGGTCTATCATTGCGGTTAGTGCTTCCTGCCAAAATTCTTCTGTCCCTGCTGGAACCATAAACGTTGTTAATTCTGCACGTCGCCAGTGCAGCCTCTGGGCTGTGTTTCTGCATGAGGAATGAAAAGAGAGATGATGGCTTGACAGATGTTGGAAGATGTTTCGCTGAGCAGTGAGACTATGAACCAGTGACCTGTGACTGACGTGAGCGCCATGCAAGTGGGATCTCCACAATATTCTTGGTGCTGCGTGGACGACGAAACATGGGGTCTTTCCAACGAGTATTACTCACACATCCTTGGGAAACAGTTCAGACATATTCCCCTCAATGGCTTCTCAAACAGCACTAGGTGCCTAGTGCTTTCTCAGCGCGTATAAGACAAACTTGGAGATGCAAAGCATAACAACTAAAGAAAATTATTTTGGCCAATTTCACATGCAAATTTGCTTCATGACCACATTTACAAGTAAATATGGTTTTTCTGTGTCGCGGACAACAAATCAAAAACCCACAATGTAATAAAAACCTGGAATTTTGACGTTGTGGGGACCGATTTTATAAAATATACTGTGCCTGTGATCGAAAATAATGATAGATGTCTTGTATTTTGTTTGGTTACTTATGGTTAAGGTTAGGGCTGGGTAGAGGTCAAAAAAGTCATTGCTAGGATTAGGGTTTGTCCCAGGCAAATGAATGGAGAGTCCCCATAAAGTTATGAATACAAACGTGTGTGTGTGTGTGTGTGTTTGTGTGCACGTATATCTACAGCCAGGGTCAAGGTTAAGTGGGGGAAAATTAGCATGATTCCAAGAGCCCAAGAGTGACATAATTGGATTTGTCTGGGCTGCAGGCCCAGTATGATATGCCTTAATGGGCTCCAAAATTTCTAGTGGCGCCCCGGTCTATAGCACCCTCCCTCAAAGGCTCTGCCACAAAGCCATCACCGTCCCAATGCTGTGACCTCGGGAAACACGAGTCGGGAGGAAAAGGAGGGAGGCGGGCTGCTGTCGCTGGCGGGCTGCTGTCGCTGGCGGCCGCGCGGGCGGTCAATGGGGGCACCGGGACCCCGGGTTCCGATTTCACTGGGCTAACCGTAGCACAGCTGCATGGCAAAGTCACCGACAACTGCTGTGCTGCTCAGACAAGGGGGCTGCTGTGACTGTGAAACAGCCCCTACAAATGGAGGGGGGGTTGCTGTGAGGGATTATGGGTGACCGCAGAGCTTTGATAGACCACACTCGGCCGTCGACTCCATTTGTAGACCGGACCCCTGCTCTGGCCCCAACTGAAGTCCCTCCAAATGTGCCAGGAGGGGCAGCCCTAGAGCGTGCGGTTTCCTTACTCACGTGTGCCCCCCTCTGCCCTGCTCCCACCCCATTACCCCGCTCAGAGAGACAACTGTTGGTGCCGTTCTCAACAATAACTGATTTTCATTATCAAGGAGTCACCAGAACCATTTGGTTTGGCACCTTGCTCTAAATGTCTTGGTTGTGAAAACTTCATTTCCATCCCAGCATGTTTTGCCGTAAGTGCAGGAGAAATTCGATCTGATATCACATTTCATTTATATCGGTGAATGTGGTGAATTCCACATTCTGGGTTACGCACACTTTGCATCTGTAATGAGAAGCGGGGAGGTTCACAGAGAGCCTGAATGCCGTCTGCTATCTTCACTGCAGTTCTGTAAATTGCACTGGCTCACTGGGAGCCAGCAGGAGCAGGTCATTCAGACCCCCGGATTCCGCCTCCGGAGCATTGCTCCTTTCATCGCCGCGCGAAAATATGCCTGGGCTGGTTCGGGTCGCTTTGGGAAATGGGCTTAACCTATTCTGCTGCTCCGTTCAGACAGGTTTGGCCATTACTTGGGGGGGTGGGGAACCCTACCAACAAATACTTAACCATGAGAGAACCTGCTGCCTTAAAGAGACACACACTCACGCACAGCTGGCGTCACGACGGCCCAGGTTTGTCTGCTTTCGAGATCAAGTCCTCCGCAAAAGGTTAATGCTGGGGCTGTGATTGGAGTTGCAGGTTGGCCGCCTCGTTTGACAGTTTCCTGCTCGGACCAATCAAAACAATCCTCCGCTTCCGCTGCTCATTTGCATGCATACCCTGCAGAGAATGTCGAGGGGCAGACTCTGGAAATGTTATTAACGAAATGGCAGGGCTTGTGCTTTCAGCCGGTTTATTCAAACAGAATGGGGGAGGCTCAATGGCGGATGGCTGGCCGGTGAGAGAGGGGGAGCCACAATCCTATCAGCACCCTGAGAAGGTCCCCACGCATGGCTCTCTCAGCCGAGGCCCGGGGCTCCGTGCCCAGCGGAAGGGGCCCCAAAATGGAGTCACGGGGTTCTGCCCCACTGGCCAGAACCAGACTGCCTAAGTACCTCCTTCCCCGGGGAGTTTTGCTTCTGTTTACTTACCAGAACAGCGACCCGAAATAAAAAAGTCTGTGCTAATTTGCTCTTCACACAAAACCTCTACAGCATACAGGAAGAAAAGGAACAAATCCCACTCACTCTTCCGGCAGACATATGCCAACTTGGAGAACATAATCTGATGAAATTAATCTTCCAGTTCCCCCATTTTTCCAATTCAAATGATTGAATTTATGTTTGTATAGTACCTTTCGCAACATGTTTGGTCCAAAGCACTTAACATAGAGTCCAAAAGCACTGGCACTTCCTGATGAACTACAGTTTAGGGTAATGGCATTCCAAATGGACAGTGAATACACAAAAATCGGTCAAAAATTGTCACTGGGGCTGTACCCTAGCTGTAAATAATGGACTATGAGGAAGATTTCTGTACCATTGAAAGCTGTTTGTACCTTTGGGATGTTCCTCAGAGTCCATATCTGTACCTTAAAAGGTACAACTAAAAGGGTACAGCCCCAGTGAAAAGCAAAGGTATAAAATTTTACCCTTTTTCCTGAGAGTGTGAGAGCAGAAGACAATGGAGGAGAGGTAACAAAACTCCAGGGTTTTATGGAAAACCTCTGGAGACCCAAAGCCAAAAGGCTGCCCAACCCTTCTTAGGTATGTGGACAATAAACAGGCTAGTAGGTTCATATGGTGCCAGCATCTGTCTTAACTCTGTCTGTGTATCATCACCATCTATAGGTCAACTCTCTCTTCAGCCCTCTGCAGACCAGTCTGCATACCTCCACTGGCCAGTAGCCCTGCCTGTGCTCTGCTACCTCCATGGCATAACCTTAGTCAATGTCTAAGTTTAACGAAAGGCTTACAGGTTAACAGCAAAAGCAGAAACGAGCATAAACACAGCAGTGTGTACTGCAGCGCACGTGGCTTTATTTACAGAAGTTAAGCCAAAGTAGTCGGTCTTCAGATTGTATGTAAATACAGAGAGCAAGGGTGCATCACTTAGGCACGCTGGCAGACTGTTCCACACACCAGGAGCCCTGCAGCTAAAGGCTCAGTCACCAGCTCTCATTTTATTTATGAGAGGAAGTGCAGGAAGGTCCACATTCTCTGCTCTCAGTGAACATTCTGGATTCATACACATTGATCAGTTCTGTTAGAGAAGCGGGGGCCTGACCCTTTAGTGCAAGGTCAGGAGGCAGAACAATTATATAGTTTGTCCTGTATTTAACTGGATGCCAGTGAGAGAAATCAGAATAGGTGCATTTTGGTCATATTTCCTCCTATTAGTTACATTTTTGAGTGCAATATTGGGAATCAATGCGCAGAGAGCTTAATATTAAAAAACTATGTTTAGCAATGTTCCTAAACTGACTGAGAGCTAATATAGGAATTAAATGACAAATCTGCATTAAAAATTGCATCAAGGTGACAGACTGCAAGCCGTCAGAGTTACATGCTGATGACAAGGCGATACAGCGCACCACAATGACCTGAAGGTGGCGACAGTGGGGCCAATGTGTGCAGCTGGCCAGTAAGACAGGTGGCCTCTCTGCAAAACCTCCACGTGAACCCCTGTTGTAAACACTTATCACCCTCTTTCCACATCTCACACGCGTCCTTATGTCGACTCTCGTCACTGGGACGGAGTCATAATGGGGTCCCCAGTGCCCCCACTTACCCCAGGCTCACCCTGCGTCACAGGACAAACAGGAACAATCTGGAATGAAAGGTACCCTTTATCCTGGGGTTTTTTTTGGGTGTAAAGCACTGTGCATTTGTCATGTTCAATAGAGAAGTTTCACCATACTGTCCTCCCACAGATACAGGGCTGCCAACTCATGCTTTCAGACTCTCACCTTCACGCAAGGAATCTTACGGGAAATGCATGTTATTCAATTATACAACTAAAATTATCTGCATCAAAGGCGTTGGGGTAGCTTGCAAAGCTTACAGACTATTTTCAAGTTAATAAAACTGTAACATACATTTAAATGAGTGTCCAAACTTGTCTCTAGTTGAAAATCTGATGCCAGTCAGCTGGCCAAAGTCGGTGGCACTGTAGATAGCAGCATGCCTGTCATACACTTACTACTTCCAGTCTAGAGGAAAATACGATTTCAAAAAGAGTAACAGGATACATAAATATACTGTGTGATATCATGGGACTCCTTCTCTCTGACAGAGTATTTATTACAACCCGGTTTTGCATAGTTACTATTCAAAAAAAGAACAAAGAAATATATCCAACCACAACAAAGAGTCTGCAAAAAACCCAGGGAGCTATCAGACTCCCCCAACCATTTAAAGACCTATTAGCATTTAAAGAGTTGAATCAGGCCTGTTTTATAATGGACTGCCGTAATAGAAGCGCATAAGCACATTTAATTTCTATGAGGGTCTTTGAGGATGAGAAGTGTGACCGCAACAGGAATCAGACCAAATTTCTGGGGGAGCAAGGAAGACCGTTCTTATTTTAGGGTGCAACATTGATGTCAGACTATTTGGAAAAACTCTTACTAAGACCAGGATGTGAGTGGAGACTCCCAATTCTCTGCATGCTACCCATACATGGTACTGTCAGTAATCAGGGTCAGGTGGTCTTCATCCAGAGGAACATGACATATAAAACGACAGGCTACCAGATATTAAAACATCCAGTCCCTTTACTGATGCCGGCCAAGCCCTGCCAATTTAGTGGGCACTTTCCATGAGTCTGAGTCGACATCTGCCACACTATGCTGGCACGTGTCTCGCCCATATAATCTAGCGTGACTCCGGGGTGTTTCCCCGGCTGCATGTTAGCACGCAAGTCCCCCAGGGTGCAGCCTTCTCAGGCAGAGCGCCCTTATAGAACAATATGTGACAGGGTGGAGCACCGTACCATCTACTGCAACTGGAATCTCTTCAGCCACTGACCAGGTTTAGCTAACACACGTGACGGAAAAAAAAAAACAGCCTCCCAGTTCAAGGCTCAATCAACACATGATATTTTGACATTTAATTAGGTAACGTTATATCTGGGCTGCAAATGTTGATGTTATGAAATGAGTCATGGGATTATTGCTACTGAACATTACAGTCACACTTTGTTGTTGTTTTTTTTTGCGCACTGTTGGATGTGGTCACAGAGGCAGATCGTCCTACAGGGAAGGTTTTTTTTCCCAGCAATCTTTGGCAGAGGTATAAAGAGAGAGACAGCCTAGTGTTTGGCTTGACTGGTGATTCAGGCCTAATATTTTGTAACTTCCTTTTGATGTGGGGAACAAAGTAAGGATTCCCCCGTGTAGCGTTACACTCTCACGGAGAAGCTCTCGAGGCGAGTCAGAGCCGAGGCAGTGGGTGTGTACAGCAGTGTGGTCACACCATGCGAGCTTCAGAAACCCCCGTAACAATAGGTCCAGAAAACGCATTTATTTAGGTGCATGTTTCTTGTGTATCAGTAATATTTGTATATTAGCAACATTTTGTGGATGAAGCAGAAAAGGGTATTGATTCAAATTAAATATATGAATAAATCAAAAGCTTCAATAACTTTGTGAATCTCAGCCATTCATTTTTTGTCCTGTCGAGGACATTCTGATTTTGCTCATATCTCTCATACTATACATGCCACGGTATTAGATCCTATTCCTTAAAGAGAAAAATTAAGGATTTACGATGACATCACTTGTGTGGGGCTGCACGGTACCATCCCAACACTCAATTTAAATGGCATCTCCGAAAGATAAATCTAGAAAAAAAAGACTGCATGTTTTTCAATAAAGTATCTGACACGAATGCTATTATATATTGTATCAGCCCAGTGTTTTTTTGCAAAAAAAACAGCTAAAAAATGGGGTTCTCTTATATTTGAGGACTAGAATTTAAATGTTAACGTCCATATGCAACACTAAATGCTGTAAATGATCTGTCTCTTGTCTGTACCCTTCAAACGTAATTGACAGAATCAACGTCATTTTAGCAATATGATGGCATATTAGCAGTGAGTCAGTCAGCTTTACTGCTCACAGCAGTAATTTACTGAACGCCGTTTGTTGGGAGGGTGTGGCTGGCATCATCTCCTTAATAGGGTCACAAGGTATGCCAGCGACTACCAGAAGACGATCTGAGGAAATCCACTCTGCCATTAGTCATACCATCTCCACTACATCTGAAATCCCAAACTGGCTCTTTGGACAACATCTGCAGATGCCCAGCCGGTGGGGGAAGCCGGTTGGTGGCAGCATGAACGTGCTTGGCCCCATGGTACCAGACATGACTGACCAGGCCAACTCAAGCCTTCTCGGGTCCCAACACCTTCCCAAAGCCCTCTCACAGGACACCTCGCCTTCATCCACTGCCCAGCCAAGGAACAGGCACAGGAGGCGCTGTCAATCAGAGCATGGCTCTGGATCAGCCCCTAGGGTAGCCAGGGAGCACATTATCTTTAGTGAGTTATATCTTCACTTACAGCTGCACCCAAGAAGAGACACGAGACAGTTCCTCTGGACAGTGTACACACTGAGGAGAGATCTCTGTGCCTTTATTAGATACATTGCTTTTGACTAAAGCAATTCCACTCTAAATCTACTCAAATCGACTGTGATATCCTAACTAATGCGCAAACCTATTCTGAAGTTCTCGCACATGCTCAGTAGGCAATGAGGGAACAGCACCAAAGCGCATGGTTTTTTAGAAAATGGACCACATAGAAATGCTGAAACATCTGCGACAGTCTCGCTTATTTTTATCCGTCGGTTCTGTGCATGCCGTGTCCATCACAAACCCTTTAATTATAATGAGAAATAATGTTTTACTGCTACCATCTGGGGCTGCTCGCCACTCCCACAAACAATCAGGGGTATATCACAATAATAACACAGCCACGGTCTCCCAGTTACGAAAGCACCACCACGACTGACACCTCCACTGAATAGCCTGCTTTCCAGCAAGTTCCATCGGAAATTCCAAGGGCTTCGGGTTGAGGGTTAAAGGCAAACCGACTAAGCTTTCCATACCACAGACAGATCCTGCTGGAGGCAGAACCCCCCCCCCCCATCAGTGGACGCTTGCCTAAGAAGTAAGTGTAATGGCCAGAAAACAGAGACATCCAACTTGTGTCCCATCAGCAGTCATGTACAACCTACCTGGTCTCAAACATCCTAGCAAAATATACTAATGCTCAAACAGCTAATGAAGTAAGAAGGTGTAAAGAAAAACACTGGCAAAATATCTATTTAAAAATACAATTTAAAAAAGAACTAGCCAATGGTCTTATGCACCAGTTCCTCCAATTCCTTCATCAAGTGACCCAAGTCCCTGTCCACTCAGACAGCAGACTGGGGTGAAAAGTGTTTTTTCATTAGAGTCAGTGTTTAGAGCTCCAGCCCTTTAGCCTTCAAGTGTCACATGGCGGCGGCAGAGGGACAATAGGAGCAGAGGCAGCCCCCACTCAAAAAAAGGCTGCCTTTCTCTGTCCCGTCGCTGCCTGAGGACACTGGCAAGGAGACGACCTTGGAGAGACCGTCCTGTCCGCGGCCTGCGTCGACACAGCTTTGATTAATGAGCCGTCACGCTCTTTCTCAAACCTCCATGTGCTCCCTCCTTTCAAATCTCACATAGACGTCAAGTTCACTACTTTCCTCACACTCGCGGTTTTATTCATTTAAAATATTTAGTACCGTCAGCAAGGCGACTTTCATCATACAGCCATGCCTTTCAAGTGAGCAGCCATTCACTCTCGGTATTTTGGGTCATTTTTAAATAGGTTTTCCTTCTAGTCTTTGCGGTTTAGTGAACAGTGTTTACTATAGATTTGTTTTTTACTATTCTGTCTCGCTACAGCCTGTGCGGGGCATCAGTGTGACGGACTGGAGGATGAATAGTTTGTTTAGAATTTTACTGAGATTTTTTCCCTTGGTGTTTAGACATGGGAGAAATACGGTAGCGGCAAGTGACATACCATTAACACCACATATCATATCAATGTATGGAGTTCAACATAGATATGCATTTCACGACAAATCACTGCTGTTCTTTGAAGACAACATGGTACTAAAGTTTCCTTTTACACCTTAACTAATGCATGTAGTTACATTTTCACTGGAGTGAATTTCAGTTCAGTTGGTAAAAGTTGGAGAAAGAGTGTCATATATCAGACATGAACCCAGTCAAATTTAACACAGGATACTGTCATGGTAACATGCTTTTTAAGATGCACTGTAAAATTTACGGCACATGGCAAACGATATTTTTAAACATAACACGTATATTACATCACATTAAAAATACTTCAAAATAGATCTTGTTAAACAGCGGTATGTCTGACGTGTTTCATGTAAGGTGTAAAGAAAAACACGGGCAATCTTATTTTCTACGAATAGTTTTTACCGTTAAATACGTCTTTTGTTTCTAATTGTTTTTGTTTTCTCTTATTTAATCGTTTGCAATTGCAAAATCAGTTAAGAACTTAATTATACAGATCGGGAAAAGTAACAGGAATTTGCATGCTAATTATTATTTTATTTCATCGCATTGGACAAAAAAGCAAATACGTGCAGAGAAAATCATTATAAAGACTTACGTAGTTCATGCAAGGGTACGAATCCTCTTCAGGCTCATGGATCCACTGTCTATGGTACTTTTAGCAGTTTGAAGTTCATCCACATATGATCATGAGGGGAAAAAGCTTTCCCGTGGGATCTCACACCTGTGATATTCTTACTAATGCGGAATTGACACGCATCCGCCAACAAAAGGTGAAAAAACGTTCGAGTCTAAAAGATGTTCATGCCACTTAGTCAAGTTGCGTTGAGTTTTGCATCTCACACACCCCAACAAGTGATGGATGGTGAGCAGCAATTTTACCCAACACAACAACCCACGAGCGACTCTCGCTGTGACCTCATCGAGTTTTCAGCCAATCAGAGCGGGCATCACGTTAACTGAAAATAAGCAACATAAACATCGATTTTTAAAATGTATTAGAAACATGTTTATGTAGTAAATGATTCGTTTGTTTCGTTGATTTTGATAATAGCGAATTGTCGGTAATAAATCTTAACCTGTCTTACAACTAAACAAATACAAAATAGTATAAAGCTATCATTGTTCTAAAATTATACTAAGAGTATAAAATATGGTACTTTTAACTATACGAATCGATATAATAAATAATTGAGTGATGTTGAGTGTGAAATACAGTTAGGAAAAGCATCTCCTTTAGGGGATAAAAAGCACTTCGGAGATAAAAAGTTTCCTGCGTAAGTAATTTGTGGATTTTGGCGCCATCTAGTATTCAAATTTCCTTAGAACCGCAGAAATGCGCCGCCTTTTCACAGTTAATAACGTTTAGAATTATCTAGTGCGAGTGAAGGAAATTTGAGTGAAACAAATGAGCTTACTTTTTAATGATACAAATGTGCAGAAAAACAGATGAAATGCAGCTTATCAAAACTCAAATTATGTCTTAAATGTACTACAAACACATTACAGTTACAAATTACATTTGTGACCACACTAAATGACTTCTAAAATATGATATGACCTCATCACAGTCTTATCACAGACAGTCTTATTTAACAAACCACAAGTACAGTTGTGTTCAGAATAATAGCAGTGTGTCTAAAAAAGTGAATAAAACTGAAAATCATTACAATTGTTTTTATTTCCATACAAGCAAATGCATCGGGAGCACTACACATTCTATTGCAAATCAAAGCAAGAAGAGAAATTAATTACATTAGTGTTATTCCTTTACAGAAAGCGAAGTTAAGGGAATATTCGACTGTTCAAAAAAAGCAATGTCCACATATCCCTTCAGCATAAGGCAAAATGACCTCTTCAAGTATTTTGAGGTATTCAAACTGATCCATGATCCCTGGTATGTGATAAATAGGCTCGCCACTGTAGTCTGAGAAACATCCCCATAACATGATGCTTGCATCACCATGATTCACTGTCTTCACACTGTGGCTTGAATTCAGTATTTGGGGGTCCTTTAACAAACTCTCTGCGGCCACTAGACCCAAAAGAACAAAATGTTGCAGCGTTTCTCTTTAGGCCAGTCACTGTGTTCTTTGGCAAATTGTAACCTCTTCAGCACGTGTCTTTTTTTCAGCAATGGAACTTTGTGGGGGCTTCTTGCCGATAGCTTGGTTTCATATAGGTGTAATCTGATTGTAAGAGTACTCACAGGTAACTTTAGACCGTCTTTGATCTTCCCGGAGATGATCATTTGCTGAGTCTTTGCCATCTTGGCTATTCTTCAATCCATTCGAATGGCAGTTTTTCATTTACTTCGTGGTTTTCGTCTTTCAGGTTTTAGTTGCCATTTTAAAGCATTTGTTATCATTTTAGCTGAGTAGCCTCTCATTTTCTGCACTTCTTGATATGTTTTCCCTTCCCCAATTAACTTTTTCACTCTTCTTCTAAACAATGTCTGGAGCAACCCATTTTACTCAGAATTTCTGTTGTGTCTTGAATGGACAGATGCGACACAAACTTGAGTGGACTCCAAAGCTTTTACTGAACACCGCCGACATACAGCAATTCCCCCCAGGTAAAAACCCGCCAAGGAATTCTTCCGGCTCCCCGCCCTTAACCTAACAGTGAATGTATGAGTGCCATCTACTGGACAACTTATGGTTACTCTTAACCCCACAAACACCCAAGACCTCCCGGCTATAGCTACTACAGTATATTACAATTTCAGAGAGAAATGCACTATAACCAGTATGTACAACATTTGCTGCCTTCCTTCCTAAAATAAGGGCTGTAATTGACACCTGTTCTTTCACAGAACAAATGACCTCACTAATTGACCTTCACACTGATATTATTTTGAACACACAGCTTTCAAGTAATGATTCTGTTACACATAATCAGCAGCATGCATGTTATGACTGTTGGGTTTGTTGGTTTTCCATTACTGTACTACACCTACTAGTAAATAATTTGCCACGTACTGTAGAAATATAATTTATACCAAAAATGGTAATTAGTCAGGTTAGTGATGTCAGACTGTTATTATTTTGAACACTGTATTACATATCTTCGTTAAACAATCAAGGTCATTGATGGAGAATGTACATGAACCTCCGGGATAATGACCTACAGAAAAGAAGCCAGTTGTTCCATTCAGTTCAGGTGTGGGTTTGGTCAACCCTGCCACATCAAAAATGAAAATAATAAAAAAACAAACAAGGGCTCCAGGCCCCCCTAACCCTGAGTAGGATAAGCGGTTACAGGAAACAGATGGATGGATTGGTGGATAGCTGGATAAAACACACACAATTTTAGCTAGCTGTATTCTGTGAATAATGACAAGAACTTTAGCCCACAGTTAGACAGATTTACAAATGGAAGAATGAAAGCATAGTTGCTATTCTCCTTATGAGTGGGTGTCCTACAAAGATCTATGCAAAGGCACGCTGTAGAACTGTAGAGGACCGATTAGACAAAGGGTCCACTTTTGGGTAAACGACCACCACATTATGTTTGAGGAGGGTAAAACACTGCATATATACCAACACCAAAACCTCATCCCAGCTGTGGGGCAGGGTGGTGGGTGTATGATGTTGTGGTGGGGGGGACTCCTTTGCTGCCACTGGGCCTGGATGACTTTTAACCATTGAGGGCACAATGGATTCCAAGATGTATCAGAAATTTCTACTGTCGAATGGAGGGACATCTGAAACACAAAAGAAGCTGCGTCATATGGCTTGACAATGATCCGAAACACAGGAGTAAATCAACAACAGAGCGGCTCAGACAGAAGAAATTCCGATTCCAGTGGTCAGAGACAGAGTCCTGACCTCAGTGACTCTGAAATGCTGTGGTGTGATCTGAAAGGCTATTCAAGCAAGACATCCTAAAAATCTACGTCAGCTGAATCAGTTTTGGTTGAAGTTACTGACAAGAAGCTCCACCTAGTTACTATAGATATGAGGGATCACATATTTGACTATTGAATTGACTATTGAAACCATTTGCTCAATCAAGATATGGAAATGTATTGTTTACTTAAAATTTTCATAAAATAAATAAATAAGTAGATAGGTATAATCAACAAACAAATATACTATTGACAATACCTACTTGAAACTATATTAAATGTTTATCACTGTAATTTCAGTGATACATCTGGGATGACTTTTCTCTTTCTAAATACATTACAGAGCATGTCCTGTCTTGGAAGATGAGTTAAATGACCCAGCTCACAAACAGCCAGCGTGCTGTGCCTTCATCCTCATCTCCAGGCCAAAGTTTTCTTGTTGGGGGGACTTTGTCATCCATAAGCAGACAACTGGTATGAAAGAGAGTAAATGATCACAACAGCTGCAGTTGTGGAGGTCCTAGGGTAAGTGCTGTCTAAGTTGGAGGGTAAAATCAAAGGAAAGAAGGCAACTCACACCCTAAATGAGGTGCTCTACTCTGCCAGCATCAGGCCTGAATGCGGATTCAGCGCAACTATCTGTTAGAGAAGGAAAAACCATCCTCATGTGTATGATAAGCTCTTTGTGTCCTTGCCTTCTAATAGCATTTCACTGTTCTGTTCCATTTCTTAAGTTAATACTCATAACACTGGTCAACGAAAAAAAAACTTTTTGTTTGCTACTGAGAACTTGAGAAGTGCTTCTAGTTCAGTTTTTGATGCTGATTTCACATCTGCAATTAAAATTCAGCTCTCACGTCTGGTTTCTGAGCTACAGCTTGCTGACGTTTAGGATAATTTGCCGTTCAGCACAATTTTTTTTCGTTATGAACTATGTCCCACCACATTTGTGTTAAGGGTTTTACACTGGAAACAAACATCAACACACGTAAAGAGATATCTTACACCATACAGTATATACACCTATTTGAACTCACACAAGTGATGTCAGCATGTTCAAAAATGTTTGAGACACTTGCTTTTACGCTTGTACTGTACATTCATCTTTCTTTGCAAAAACCAACTGGGATTGAACTTTCCCTGATATCTGCTTTCCATTCTCTTGATATCTTGATGATATCTTGATATCTCTCCCCATGCTCATCGGTGACGTCACCAAGACTGGGTGGGAAGAAGTCGAGGTGCGAATGTAAAAAGTGCATCTTAAGTGACATTCTGGCACCCATTACCTGAAACGCTGTCAACATGTTCTCCACAAGCTCAACACAATTCTCTGATCTATGGTTGCCAAGAAAATTCTGAACAACCAGCACAAATGCACCCCATGCTGCTGATTCCGCTGGGTTGAGCTTCTGTTTAAATGCATCATCAAGGATCAGTGGACGGATTTCGGGTCCAACAAAAAAGCCTTCTTTGAGTTTGGCTTAACTTTTCTCAAAACCAAACTTAATTCTTCAGTACTCAAATGCATCACCATTTCGGTTCATCGCCTTTACAAAATAACACAACATAACAGAAGTTATCAGGATGGTTCTCACAACCTCGCCTGTTCATATAGCTTAAAACAAAAGCAACAAAAAATATCAAAATTCACAGGCAAAAAAGTCAGTACAATCACTTTTAGTATAAAATTTCAAATTAGTGGTATATTTCATCGATTATAGTCCAAAATTCAATGTCATGTTACAGAAGCAGTTGACCAGTGTAATTAACAGTAACTGTGAAACAAATGAATGTATATAGTGAAGCTGTACATTAAAATATAAAAATTGTAAATTTTCTACTAATACATAAAAAATGTTGCTTTAAACTTTATGTTAGCATCGAGTTAATTTGCATTTGTTTTGTTTTAAGCTCTCATGAACATAACTTCTCAGTGCTTTAGTATAAAACTGAAGCAAACCAACAGGATAACAACATTAAGCAGTGCAGTCATATTATTATACAAGTTTAATATTTTTTTCTTTCTTATACAAAGCATTACTATAAAAAAGAAAAACAAAGAACATCAAAATTAGGTTGAAAGCTACAGTACATGAATGTAATTTGTTTTAAGATTAACTTCATTGATGCGAGGCATAAAATAAAGATTCTTTTGCTACAAGTAATGCTAACCTTTTGATACAGAAGTGCAATATAATCCGCTTTTAAGTCTTCAAAACAGTTAAAATCTTCATTTTAAATGCATTAATTTGGAGCAATATACCTCAGTCACATGTCACTCGCAGGTCTGGTGTGTGTTGACAAACTAGGTAACGGAGCACTGCCCCAGTGGTGAGGATTTCCTCAGCACTTTTGTGGCTCCACTCAGTGGAAGATGCTCCACCCACCTGAATCGGGGCACTCAGCATGTCCTGCCTGCATGTGATTGGACCCTCCCCTCAAACAAGTCTATGAGTCAAGACACAATAACCAATAAGACAAAATGAAAGAAAAAAATGCACTTAAATCATTCAAATTCCACACCAACAGAAGCACAACAAACACACTGACACTCATCTATATTGTAATATTCTGAAAGATCTGCTGTCAATGCAAATGCAGCAGAGTGGCTTGATGGCCCATTGAGAAAATTCTGGTGCCACATCTCCAAGGCTGCAGGTTTGATTTCCATTGCGGAAAGCAGTGTCCCCTTTTCACCCTTAACCCTGTTACACCCTGCTCCTCCGATCCTCCCATATGCCACGCCCCCCTTGTTAACCTTGTGTGACATCCCAATGTCACCAGCTGTTTTCTATTATTTTCAATTAGTCCTGTGTATTTCAGTCCGCGTTTGAGTATGTTTCCCCAGTCCTGCCATTAACGTCCTTCGTCGTTGCTGCCAGATGTTCGTGCTGTTTCTCCCCAATAAATCCGAGTTTCCCTAGTAGGCTACCTACGGACTCCCGTGCTTCCCTGCTCGACATGTCCCCCGCAAGTCATGACGAAACCAGTGACTAACAATAATATTAAAGCTCTATTGTGATCCTTATATAGCATATGCTTTCATTCAATACATGCTTGAAGATCTATAATATTTCCAGAATAGGTTGCTAGACATTAAGTGTACAGCATGCACGCAATACGCCTCAAAGCTGGACAAACTGAAAACGCGTCGTTGTAATGTGACTGACGGGCACAAGATGGCACTACAGTTCGTTCGCCAAAGTCAGTGGTTTCTGGCTGAATGTCTTTCTTTGCAGCACCCGCGAAACAAGTGGCCACATTTCAAGATGATGGAGCTCATGGGGGGCCAAAAACATCAACAATATATATAGTTGTGAATCGCACCTGTTGCTTCCAATGATCTTCCATATCTAGTGAAACAGCTGGTTAAAACGACACGTTTCCAGATACCTACCTCTCGATGTTGCTTCGTATATAACAAGTCCATCCATCCATTTTCCAAACCGCTTATCCTTACTGGGTCGCGGGGGGTCCGGAGCCTATCCACACACGCACACCTACGGACAACTTGGCAACTCCAATCAGCCTCAGCATGCTTTTGGACTGTGGGGGGAAACCGGAGTACCCGGAGGACCTGG
Source organism: Pollimyrus isidori (assembly GCA_019775955.2). NCBI lineage: Eukaryota > Metazoa > Chordata > Actinopteri > Osteoglossiformes > Mormyridae > Pollimyrus > Pollimyrus isidori. The sequence continues at coordinate 3,271,832 of JABFDZ020000118.1, forward strand.
GAGAACATGCAAACTCCACACACATGTGACCCAGGCGGAGACTTGAACCCGGGTCCCAGAGGTGTGAGGCAACAGTGCTAACAACTGCACCACCATGCCACCCTATATAACAAGTCAGTTATACATAAAATAAACTACTGCATTAGTTCCAGAGTAGGAGCATTTCTAGCATTAGAGCAAACTGTTAAAGATTTACTATCCCACGCGCTTCAAATGTTTCGTATAAATCAAAATTCCGGTCTCCAATAGGCCTATTTGCTGTTTCTCTTCATCCAGGTATGACTTACCTCCTGTCATTAAACAGAAAAATAAACGAAAAAACTATAATTCCTAAATAAATAATAATGTAGTAACAACTAAAATCCTGGAGGTGGCACAATAAATTAACAACCTAAGCATATTTAAGTACAGGTGCGGCAAACCATTTAGGTAACATATGGCCTAGGGCTCCAGCTTTTGACGAGTGCCAATTTACTAGCCAATTCAACTATCCCTCGGCCAGGGGGCGCATGCAGTGATGCTCGCCTTGGACCGGTACTGCTTAAGTTCAACCACATTTTAAGTATAAAATGTGCATACTGAGATTTCGTCTGTGTCGTAAATTGGTGTATAACAGTTATAAGCTTCACTGAATTCTCTGTGTTTGGTATAGCTTGGGAAATTCTGTCTTCTCTACCATAGGTTTGTCTTCCATTTGATTGAGCAACAGCTTGCCGACCTCCGGATCTACTAAAAAAGGAAAAACAGTCGTTATTTCTCCAGTTAAATAATACCTAATCATTTCCATACAAAGGCCAGGTCGCTGCATCATTTTAAAAATAATGACAAGGTCGTAGTATTACTATCACATTTAAGCCTAATCGTAGTTTATCCATACAGTATAGGCAAATTTAAAGTTCCATAATGATCGCATCATCACAATTGAGTTGGCATGATTAGCATCCTCAATTGCATATACCATGTACCTCTACACACTAATGTTTTATGCGTGGTTTATTATAGACATAACCGCACGCTGACAGAAATTAGAAAGCGACATGCAGTTTACGAGACATCTTTAAAATGTTTATTTATAACGTTCTAATTTTATTGGGATCTGTATTTGCTGACCTACGGTCCTCGGTCTGTAGCATAGCTGTCAACATTGAACATTGAAAATAAGGGAGATTTCCCGGAATCCATTCCCAAAATACGGTTTTTTTTTACACGATTCTTACCCACAAACTTAAAAAAAGCACTAATCATTAACAGTCTAAAGAGTTAATAACTACACAATAC
>JABFDZ020000118.1:3273209-3288878 GCA_019775955.2 Pollimyrus isidori
ACAGTCGTCTTTATATGTTTCATTGGGATGGCACCAAACATACGTTCCAGCATCATCTCCTTGGCCAATGCAGATTCTGGATTCATCACTCAATACCACTTTCATCCAATCATCCACAGCCCATGACTGCTTCTCTTTAGCCCACTGCAACCTTGTTTTCTTCTGTTTAGCTGTTAATGATGGTTTATGTTTGGCTTTCCTGTAGCTAAATCCCATTTCCCTGAGCCAACTTCTTACAGTTTGGTCACAAACATTGGCTCCTGTTTCTGCCCATTTGACTATTTTGTATTGTAATATATATTTTTATTACTTTCAAGGCATATTGCTTTGAGTTTTCTGTCCTGATGTTTTAATGTCTTTGGTCTACCTGTATGTTTCCCTTTACAACCTTCCCATTTTGTTTGTACTTGTTCCAAATTTTAGACACAGCTGACTGAGAACAACCAACATCTTTTGTCACACTCTACGTTGATTTACCTTCCTGAAGAAGTTTTATAATCCTTTTCATTGTTTCAACTGATAGCTCTCTTGTTGGGGCCATGTTTCCAGTCAATCAGTCAGGTGCCACTCTCTTAACTGCAGAGTAATTTTCCTAATTAGACTTGTGGAGGTATTTGTTTCAAAAATGCAAATTACAGGGAGATTCCATAATTTTTTCTTCAACATCAAGTGATTCCATATTTTTTTCCTCTACTTTATCTGAAAAAAAGATGTGCCATTAATTGCAACAATGTCATTTTATTTTTCTGAGGTATGTTTTACAAAGCCAGAATGTTCAGCTATTAGGCATAATGGATTTGTGTTATATCTGTGATTTCATTTTTGGACTACATAGGAAAACAACTGACTGAACATTCTCCAAGCGTAGGGATTCCATATTTTTTGCCAGGGGTTATATGTCCGCCAGTGTACCGCATGCGTGCTACACAACCCAAGACCAACTGCGAAGCCAGACAAGGGAAAGTTTCCGGCCTGTTCACGGCCAGGACAGGAGATAGTGATAGATTGCACAGTCACAGTGACTCCTGCACGGGGATATCGGTATGTACTAATGCGTGTAGACGCATTCTTAGAATGGCCAGAAGCATGAACCACGAAGGAGGAGGATGGCCCATTAGTCATCAAGTTCCTGATAAACCAGTACAACCCAAGACATGGGTTTCCCGGACAGGGTGCGATCAGATGGCTCCCACTCCAAAAATAAGGATTTGCGGACAGTAGAGACCGCACTAGGACTCAGACACTGCTTCAGTGCGGTGTACCATCCCCTATCCCGGGGTAAGGTGGAGTGAATGAACCAAACAGTCAAACAAAAATTAGCAAAAATCTGTGCACAGACCAAAATGAATTGGGTTGACGCGTTACCCTTATGTCCATCAGATGCTCCATAAATCGGGGAACGGGGTTTACCCCCTTTGAGGTCCAGACAGGGAGGCAATTACCCGGCCCCCACAGGGGAGTGGGAGCAAAAGGGGGACGGGAATGCCAAAGCTTATTATGATGGATTGTAAGGTCTCGTTTCAGACCTCTCCCGCCAGGTCCAAGAGGGGCAGGCACCAGCAAGCCTCACACGGTGGAGTGGGTCCTGGAAAGTCATCCAGAGGAAGTGGACAGAGCCCTGGTGGACCGGCCCCTTCCAAGTCACCAAGAGGACTTCTCACACAGTGCGACTGAAGGGGAAAGGAGACACGTGGTTCCAGGACCGGCGCTAGCCATTTGGGTGCCCTAAGCACAAACGCTTGGCTATACTAGTAGCCTATATTGTGATGATATTTTCACGACCCAGATTTTTTGGTGCCCCCCCCAAGCACTTGGTGCCCTACGCGCAGTGCGTGATGTGCGTGTGCGGAGCGCCGGCCCTGCGTGGTTCCACTGGAGCCAGTGCGCTGCGACACAGGAGCCAGGCAGATCCGTAGCTGAGATCCAGGAGGACATCGCCAGGAGAGCACAGAGTTCTGGTTCAACCAGCAGTACTGTAATAATTAGTTCACTATTACCTATTGAGTAATTAAGTATAATTCCTTAGTAGTGAATGGTATCACTTTAGGTGTTAATGAAACGCTACTCCTTTGTTGCTGCTTACTTCCTGCATATTTACCTGTTAACTGCGTAACAGTATTATAAAGTGTTACCATGCATTTTGAATGTATCTATAATGCACTACATATGGGTGCTTTAAGTAAAGTGCTACCAAAAACTGCCACAATAAAAAACCCTGAGACAAAGGCAAGTGGCTAACAAAAACTCCCTTGGAGACCAGATCAGTCCGTCTAAACTACTGAGCACAACAACCAGCTTCCAGGTATTATATTGAGAAGGTTTCTCTGGAAGGTAAACACCGTTTAAAGAACGGAGAAAACTCATCCAAGGGCAAAAAAGAAAAAAAATCGATACTACATGAAAATATGAAAAATTTACACGATACACCCTTCAACATATGACTTGTTCTCTTCTGCCGCCTGTCCCTTTGTGTTTGACTGACAGCAGAACAGCGAATCATAAGGATATTGTTCCGGAATCTACCGGAAATACAATCTGTTTCTGCTTTTTAAATGTAACCTTTCTTCCGGCTCGCGTACAGAGGTTTTTGTCGGGTTGCTTTCTGGAAAATTAGTGGAGGGCGATTTAACTGTTGTGGCTTACTGATTAACCATACTGCCGTAGGTTGTTTATGAAATGATATTCAAAACCATTACACTTAGAACATTGGCTAATTATAGATTTCTTAACACGCAATATAAATCTAAAAATAATATAGGCAGCGAAGTATTTGCGTAGGAGAGGGAGTCTGCCTAAACGCTCTCTAATGTCTGTCATTAATCCGTAAGTATTACGTTGTAGCGCACTAGCAGATAAACTGTGGGAGTCACTACTTACGCCACGGTCATTTAACTTGAGCAACTTTCCCCCGTAACGTATGTAGGCTATCAGTTAAGGTCTTCTGACGTTGAAGCAAAATCTGAATCAATTTGCTGCTAACTTATCTTATTGAATTTAACGGATGCTTTTGGAATATAATACTTCAATAGCATTTTGTACAAATCTGTATTGGTCTTTGTTCCATATACTATCTTATAGCATCGGTGTGAGTGCCAAGCCTTTTCTTTAAACACACCACGGCTTCTTTCCACATAGCTTCACAGCAATATTTCCATTTTTGGTCCTTTGTGGTGCGAGGGCGTAGCGATGTAAACTCAGTAGTTAAAACCTGGAGGCGACACGTTGTATTCTGGTACAAAAACACGTGGTACAATAATGAACTATTCTATCTGTAAGGAGTATCCACGCAGTTCAAATGAATTCAGTCTCTCTGTTTATTTCTCCCTCACAGATTAAAAATGCGCTGGTTAACACACAAACATCTGCGGCAGATTGCGTGTTTTCGTCCCTTTTTCCTCAGAATGAAGTCCTGTTCACAGAAAGAGTTACCTATTTTAACGCTTTTCACCAAGGTAATTATACAAATGTTTTACATCAGCGGAAACTGGGAATAAATTCGGTGGAAGTATATTCACACAAAAATCCTTGACGGTAAAAATAAATGTCCGTTTTTGCATTAATTTTGGGTTTTTGCTTTTTAACACTTCTGTTTATAGGATCCTTGTCCTTTATGCGATGAAGCGAAGCAAGACCTTGAGCCGTATAAACACAGAGTAAGACATTCAAACGTGAATGTTATAAATTGTTCGCAGAATTGTGATTACGAACATTACCGTTTCTTACGTTTGTTGGAAACCCTTCACAAGATGGGGTACAAATAGTCTAGTAGGCCTAGTGCACTCATAGGCCACTTAATGTAATAATCAGCCAGTTAGTTGCGTACTGATCCCATGTCTGTTCATCCTTGATCAGTCGTAACAGTTCATGTATTTGTTGATAATTTGTACTGAGTAGTAACAGAATTACTAAATTACTTGGGCTCCCTCAAATTTTGTTTTAACCTGGCCTCTAAAAATTAACTTTGTTCTATTTGCTCGGATGTCCTGACGAGCTTGCTTGCTTTGTTAGCTCTTATCCCAAAGCAGCTGAACACTGTGTTAGTTTCTATTGCAGGAGGTGGACATCACTTTACCGGAAAACAGCGTGTGGCTCGACAGGTACAAGTTTGACATCCCTGTCTTTCACCTGAATGGGCAGTTTCTCATGATGCATCGAATGAACACCACCATCCTGGAGAAGCGATTGGAGAAAATCGAGAAGACGCTCCAAAGTGGCATTGAATAAAGAACAATGTGCGTTAAAAATCCGTGACAATAAAACGTTTGTGTTTGAAATTTGCCGAAGTGCATTATCTACGATCGCCTGCAGCCTTTGCACATTTTGAATGGTCTCCATATCAATTTAGTGTTCCACTATACATCCATACGAGGAAAGTCGCTCCCCCGCCTGAGAAATGTAAAATATATCCAGTAGGATGCGCACTCACACCTCAGGCTGGGAGATTTTCGCTTATTTCACTGTATTCCCCTGCACTGTTGTGGGCGATAAGTTTTCCTATGTGTTCAGCTGATTGGCTGCTAGCTATACGCTAAACTGGTAGACAAGCCCACATTAAACAGCTGACTCACCGAGTCGACAAGTTGCCGTGTTATTCTCGGTAGCAAGGAAAAGAGCAGTAGCGTTTTCCACTCATATGTGAGTGATATTACACATGGTAGGTGCTGAAGCATATTTCCGAGCAACTGCTTTGGGGAACTAACTCACAGGTAAGCGAAAAATGTGCTCATTTATATTTTTATTAATTACAGAATACTGAGTTGTAAATGTTCTTCGGAAGATCCAGCTTCAAGAAGAAAGATTATCAATGCATTTCGATATACTTGACGGGGAATAAAGAATGATCATAATAATTTGGCCAACACTGTGTCAGGGCTAATTTGGATCTTTGTTATTTCACTTTTTGTCTGTACAAATGTCATTTATGCTGTTTAAGTAAACTGGCTGTTTTGGGGGCAGTTGTATTAATGAATTAACACTAAAAAGCGGTAACACTAAAGGGTAACAGTACGGTTTTAACATTTGAAGTTCTCATTACATTTGTAGTAGATTTTTTAATAGAGAATGCAGGCTACTTTAAACTGATATTACTTATTGTTCCTATTTGCACGTCGTGTTAATGCTGAGGTAGATAAAAGAAAAGAAGATTTATTCCAGTATGTTGATTAGTAAGGCCAGTTGTCATTTCAAACAGCTGTTGTTTTTTGTCTCACTGCCCTATTAGCCTGGCGGCTACTCTTGATGTCACTGTTAGCGAGGCATGTCCGACACCGTGTGAAATATGGGAAATGAGATGGCAGAGGGACTGGAGCAATGCTGAATGGTACGGGGCTTCCCGGAATGATGATCCATTTTCTGTAAAGACATCCTCCTTGCGAGTAATTCTGCTGTCAATGAAGTAAACGGATCTTAGGTAATTTTATAAGGAGATGTGAAACTATTAATAATAATGTAATCAATGGAGGGAAATATTAATAATAATGTAATCAATGGGGAGCTGTACTACGTCAAATACTTTGAATGAGTTGGTTCTTAGGTCATCAGGTCTTCAGTAGGCATATGATTAATGTAATCAAAGACCATAAATATAACAGTGATTCCCGTTGTGTCGACCACTACTATCAGTCGCAAGACATGTCAGGACAGCAATTATTTTTAAAACAATAACACGGGAGTTTTATTATGTAAAATGTAACACATAGGCTACGCCTCTTATATTAGCTTATATTTATGTACTTTATTCATTCCGCACAATGTCGTTTGCATATATGTATATAACCTGTTGTTTTGGCACTTTGTCCCGAGTTTTTGCCCAGTTTGTATGTACTGTATCTGTACACTTTAGGCTCCTTGCTGCTGTATGCAAACAAATTTACCCACTTCAAGAGCTAAATTTAAACTGATGGCGTGCCATTTTGGGATCAAGTGCTTCTCTCTTTGTATAACTGTCTTACGTGTGTATCCTCATAAAACACGATCTGTTTTGGGGGATAATGTGTTAATGCTGTCCAGCTTCTTAGTGTTTCCTCGTAATATAGGTCTAGCGTGTTGCATAGCAGGGTGTCAGAATCCAGTGCATCGTGTTAACGTTTACTGATAACTCAAGGCTGGTAGAGACTGGCTTTTCGTTAACAATATAATCACCCAGAGATGTGTACCGTGCATGTCAGTAGCCTATGACAGCGATGATGAGCCAATTGTGTTCGTCAGCTGTAACACAAAGCCGGCTTTGTGTTCCAATTTCATGTTTTTAACTTTCGGAATTCACGCAATAAGACCGAAATTCTGGGAACGAAATGACCTCACAGTCAGATGTTCACAGGCTGCCTGTGCTCAGAAGAGTTGGGTAACCATTCAAGTTTTCCATTTATCAGCAGCGTGCAGGGTCCTCTGCAGACTCATTTCAAGGACATTATCAGTTTTTGTGTTTGGGTAGATGTGGTTCAGAGTTTTTGTAAAGATGTTTTTCTGCTGAATAATGTTCTTGAGTTTGGTGGGGTTTGTGCGGGGTCTTTAACTCATCCTTACTATGGAGAAACAAGCATGCTCAGAAGCCTGTTAGGTTTCATATCTCTGTAGCCTTGACTTGAGGTATCCACACTTCACCTACAACCCTGTGGGATGGCAGAAACAAATGGTTCCAAGTTGGTTTGGCGGAGGATAGTAAGCTGAGAATGCTTTGTGGAAATCCACAGCTTTGGAAGATGGCCTGCATTCAGTAAGGCGATGGAAAACAGGAAACACTGAAAACAGGAGGAGGTCATTTTTCATCTCGTTCATTTGGATATTTCATTTGACTGAGGCTATTTTTAATCTGCTGTGGACTCCATCGAATCTGTTGAATGTTCTTCAGATACACCACTAAGTATTTCCACATTCTGCACAATCCATTGTGTCAGAGGGAGGTTTCATCATGATGCACAGTGGTCTCCTGCCAGCTTTCAGTGTCTTCTGGTTCTATGTAAATAGTGCTGTCATTAGAGCAGATTACATTAGAGTTGTTACACCACTTTGTTCACTTGCATTATTTACTTTCCATATAGATTTATTATCATTTGAAGTGACTGCAATTGCTCCACCTACTCTTGCATTTTTTTTATATATATAACATATATATGTAACAGGTCGTAATGTGTTTCTGTGTCTGTACATTGAGGAGCACACAAAGCAGGTTATATATGAAGTTCAAATAAGTTAATTAACCCTTTGACAGATATAACTGCAGTTTTTTGTTTATGAAACTTTTGTTATTTTACAGTAGTTTTTTTCCCTTCGTCTATGTGAAGATTAGCAAATAAATAGCAAAACTTTGTAAATATGTCACAATGTTCAGAAGCACAACACAAAGTGATGGCTAGAGCTAGTTGGTGATCATCCAAGTATGCGGTAACCTCCCTTGAAAACATTCTTATTTAGCATTTTGTTATTTAGAGACACTTTCATCCAAAGCAGCACAAAAGTTTGAGGCCAATGTACAGGGTCAGACGACACCCAGTACCCTTGTAGCAGGAGGGATTGAGGGCTCAGTAGATATTCTGCTGGTCACTGGATTTGAACCCACGACCTACAGGATACATGCTCAGACCCAAAACCTACTGAGGTACACCCTGACCCAAAGCATGGATGAGCTGGAAAGCCTGGACAAAAATTCCATTAAGATCTGAACTCAGATTGTTTGATTAAGAGTGCCAGATTGTTACATCATGGAACTGGTGAACGCATCACTCTGTGGAAGAATGAATGAAAGAATGAATGAGTGTTACATTTATATAACACTTTTCAAGACATCTAAAGCACTTTTTAGAACCAGTGGAGAGTCACTTCAACTACCACCACTACCCATCTGGATGATGCAACGGCAGGCATTTTGCACCAGCATGCTCACCGTACAGTAGCGGAGGTAGTGAAGAGCCCGGAGAGATTTCACTGATTTGATAAAGGGATTGATTAGGAGGTCAGATTTGATAAGGCCACAATGGACAATTTTAGCCAAGACATCGGGGTACCACCCATACTCTTTCAAAAGTTGCCCTGGGATCTTTTATGACCTCAGAGACTCAAGATATTGGTTTTATACCTCATTGAAGGACATCACCATTTTTACAGAACACTGTCCCCGTTACTGTATTGCAAGAACTGCAACATTGACAACATCCATAAGTCAAAGAGAAATTCCATTTAGGAATTGATCAGGATGCAACACAACGATATTCTAGCGATGTTTCAAGTAAATATGCAGCAGATGCTCTGTGCTGCTGTGGGCTACTAGAAGCTGCAGGGCAACTAAAATATAAGTTATTGTGCCACAGTGGAAATCACAGTAGTTTAACCTGGCAGGCTGGCAGTGAAGTCGCTATTCCCATATAGTTCGAAATTGTTTTTTTATTTTGTCTATGAAGCTTTGAAAGTGGACTTTCATTGGAGGTTTTACATGTTAAAGGCCTCACTGGCTTGGGGACATACATGTCATAAAATCACTCACGGAACACAGGAGGGCGCATCGGGTTCCGCGTTTATTGGGTATTGTTTCCAAAACGATTAATTGCGGAGGGCTCTGGAATCCTGCAATTTAAATTACTGACGGACCCGTGAAGAGGGGATTAGCACATCATGGTGAAAAGACCACATTTATCGGGGAGAAAGACACAGGCCCAAAACTCTCCCGCTGCCACCTGATTAAAACCCTTGGGGCAGCTGGATTTGGACAGGGCAGTTGTTGGATGCCTTGCTGGGATTTTGGCGGTGTGCCCGGACTGGTGTGGGCACCCACCCCCTTCAGCACGTGCAGTCACGGTCATCCTTTGTGATCCAACCTGCCTGCTGGGCATCTCTATCCATCACCCCTGTGAATACCACCATGGTGAAGACCTTTGTGGTGTGGAGTTGGGATGCATGGGGCAGAGTAACGATACTTCAACGCTGCCTTCAGATTAACTGTAGGAATGCTTGGGTACAGCTGTGAGTAAGATAAGCATGAGAGTGCCCCATGCTTGTCAAAAAAATCCACTGATGCACACGTTTTATGAATCAGTCTTTTCGTAGAAGATCAAGATGGATACTGTGTTGCAATGAAAAGCATAAACTAGGAAAGACAGAGAGAAGGTCAGCCGACCTAAAATGCTAATCCTTTATTTGGGTTGGTGTCGCTGAGTGAAAACATTAGATAAGGAATTTTCCCAAACCACTTAAGGCCATTTCTTTGCTTTGTTTGCATTCGTCACACGTCTCGGCCTACTGAGAGAGAAGCCTCTTTGGAGCGGGGTCAGTACCACGAAATCAACATTTTCTTAGAAATTTCTTTCAGCTTGTTGACAGAAGGTTTATGGTTGATCCTAAAAAAAAAATCCTCCAGGTGGAAGTAATTTGAAGGTCTAATTTGGGGGGAAAAATCCCAAATGGAGCCTTATTTTCTAGTGAAAAAGAAAGCTAGGAAATGGTCTATAAAATTTGATCCATATGCAGTCATGTTTAGGCATTATTAGGTTGAGTTGTTATGTGGAGCCCAGAATGTAATTAAAGGCTACTGGTTACTGTAATGACTAAGTGAAGCTTCTCTTGTGTAAATGGAAAAATTAGGCCCGTTTGTAAGCGACTCTGTTTGGGCCCTTTGTAGGAGACTGCTGTGACTTGTAAGGAGTAGTCATACTAAGGAAGTTGATCGTTTTCCTATAAAACTGATTATAATCTGATCCCCTCCTCTGGTACTGGTTCATCTTAAGGGTAGAAAAAAAGAAGAACTTTCAAGCTCAGTAAATTCAAGGGGTTTTTAATTCAGTTCCTTGATCATGTGTATAACTCGTGTTTTTTTCCTAAAACGGAGTGTGGGAGACTTACACGTACTGTCCAGTGTCGGGAGTGTAGCTGTGGGGGCCCCCACACTGTGGGACAGCTGATTCCCACAAGTGTGTGGATCTAAGGCCCGTCCGTCCATGGTCCCCCCCCCCCCACCCAGCCCAGCAATATCAGTGGGTAGCCTGCAGTCAGCGCTGAGCACATGTGGCCGGGAGTAAAAAACGGGATGAGGCCTCTATGTGGTCGGCTTGGGCCGTGGAGATGGCCTGTCTGCTGAGCGCGGGCGGGGGGGGGGTTGCTAATTTTAAGTTTTGGTGGTCCCTTTCCCACGGTTTGGAGGAGCGGGGAATGCGGGGAGCCCACAGAGCAAACCCCAGCTAGCTCTCGCAGAGGACTTCGCCTGCGAAGCGGCCTTGTGGCTGCTTTCTTCTGGAGGAGGGCAGGATTTTTGGATGTCCCTCAGCACAGACCACTTCAAGAACATCTGTAAAAACAGAGGGGAGCTCTGTCTGTCTGTTTTTTTATGATGGGGTGTTTATTTGTTTTTTCAGGTTATAAATGTGTTATGATGGACTGAGAAGAGCTGAATCAAAGTCCATGGTGATTAATTTGAACTTGGAATAAATATAGAATTCATACCCGGCCCTGTACTGGATGGATGGATGGATGGATGGATGGATGGAAATATATTTTGTATTATTTGTTATGATATGTGGGAAACAGTTTCTTTTCATGAATGAACTGCAACTTTATTGCATATAAAAGTGCAATTTCAGCCTGTGGGACTGCGATAGTTTGAATTCCAAACTAAAACAACAGTCAGACACTGTTTACTTCCTTTGTTGGCTTTTCACTGAATCCTCCTGATTTTAAGTTTTGCTAACTGCTAGCAAGGAGCCTAAAAATCATTTCGTGACTGAGTGAAAATTGAATCGTGGAAGGACAAAAAAAAAATTGACTGAGATTAAGGCAGTTTTGTAGGTTGGTGTGAGCAGATCCTTTGTTGTTACATTTTAGCAGATTGTTTTAGCGCTTTGTTCTTAGTGCTACTGTAGCTCAATTGCTGCATCTAGCTTTACAGATAGTTATCTAGCTAACTAACCAAATGAAATAGTGCATTCTGTTCCTGTCTTCAGGCTTTCGGCTAACATAACCTCCCTTCAGTTTTCAAATATTATTTATAGCAGGCTGACTAGTGTGTGTGGTTATGTAAGTTATAATCAACATGTAAGACAAGTGGTTTCAGGAAAAATGGTTTCTAGCTTAAACTTGTAGGATCTGTCCGCTATCCTTCCTCCATTTAAAAGGTAAAGTTTCAGTTGCAAGCCAGTCGCTTTAAAGCAGACAGAAAGATGAGACACTAAGCTGAGAATGCCAGACACTCCCTTCTGTTCCTCCCTGTAGATAGACACACATGCATACATACATATATGCAGGCTTGTTTATTTCCCATAGAGTGTGATTGCGCCTATTTGTGCCAGGTGACGGACTAGCATCCTGTTCAGGGTATACCCCTGCCTTGTGCACTGTGCATTCTGGGATAGGCACCACAACTATGTCCCTGCAACCGTGCGCAGGATTAGTAGTTAGAAGATGGATGGATGCATTTCTAGAAAGCTAAGAGGGCTTAATTCCAAAGTCTGTGGCATTCCGGCCATGTAGCACAAGTGTCTGTGTGTTTGGGTTCTGGGTGATGGGTCTACAGGCTAAACAATAACTCATATCCAGAGTGACTTGTGATGTGTAGGGTATGGTCTGGTTGTTATGGCTGCAGCATAACATCGTCAGTCACATCTGTTATCGTGGCTCTGCCTTCTGCAGAGGAGCAGCAGGGACTTCGCTCAGAGCATGACCACCTGGCAAGGACAGAAATGATTTTCCCGGCAGAGCTGCGTGCTGAGGATCCATGGAGGATGACAAATGGGATTAGGCTCAGTCACTCCAGCGGGCAGTTGCTGTGTCTGTTTTTTTTTTTTTTTTGACTGGGTGTGTTTTGTTCCCAGCAATGGTCTGGTCTCGGTGGATGAAGAAGGAGGCCTCCCTTCTCCTAAACGTATGTGGAGAAAAGTCACAGTTTGCATTTAGTTAGTAGACGCATGCAATTACCCAGAGGAACATACAAGTTGGGCAGATAGCACATCACAAGCATACATCTGTGAAGGAGCCAATTCAAATACTACTGGGTTGCTTGGTTGAGCTTCCAATGATTCACCAGAAATAAGAGCAACATGGTCTTCTGTAGAGCGGCAGATCTGTAGAGTGGCAAAGAAGCTGACAGCCTGGTGGAGATGAAGGTGCTTGAACTGAAACCTAAAACTGTGAGCTCCTCCCCCAGCCATGGAGCTCCTACAGCTGTGTGGAACAGGCGGCGTGGTCTGTGGGAGCAACTCGTGGTATGAGAGGTGTTTGTCCACGAGTCTCTAAATAACAAGCACTGCACCATGCGTCTCCAGTGATGTCGTGATGTACCCCGGGGTCAAATGCGGACTAGCCCACTGGAAAATTTTCTAATAAATAAGATTATCAATTTTTTTGGCACTTAGTTATATTCAATTTATTCAGTTAATCCATTCGTCTTGCACCTGCTTTTTCTGTTCGGTGTCATGCACTGTGAGCAAGTGAGAAACACCAGTTCAGCTAACTATATGTTCTTGGACTGCAGGTGGAATCTGGTGTACCGGTAACTGAAAGAAGCCCATATAGCACAAGGAGGACGTGCAAGCCAGCTCTGCAGATGTGAGGCTGCCATGAAATCCTTATCTTACTACATCCATTTATACATACTGTCCTTCCCAAAATGCTGAATTCCAAACACCACCAACAGAACAGGAGCTCTTCAAAATCTATTTTTATTTTTAAAAATTCATGTAGAAACAAAAGCCATAAGGCTACAGAGAAGATATTGTGGTTGATACCATATATGATCTGCTTTGGGCATCTGTGGTCAACGAGCTGGCCAAACCCAAGTGGTCAAAGAATCGATTCCTGCAGTGGGTTTCAGATGGATGCATCAGTGCACAGGAAGTGAGGATTTGAATTGCGCTATGTCATGTCTGAGAGAGTAGGGAGGGCATGTTTTTTCCTCTTACATGGCAGGAAAGAGGTGTAGTCCTGTCTTTTTTTATCTAAATGCACACATTGATGCTCTGCGTTAGCATGGGTGTTAACAAGCTTATCGGTGCATCAGTAACTGCCCGGAGAGTCCTTACAGTGGAGAAAAGGACTAGAGGACTACAGCATAACCAGTCTGATGATTTAAATAGTTGACTGAGGCACTTTAAGTTATTTTTAAAAGCACTGGCACAAGCTCCATATGCCCTCCCAGTGAGACTAGTACTGGCAAAATTCTTGGAATGCTTCGTGTAATTAGCATTTGTAGTGGGACCTTTAATGGTATTTCAGAACAGAACTGGTATCTCAAAATGAGATATGCCATCAGGTGCAACAATGCGTTTTACTTGGAAGCAAAAAAAAAAACAAAAAAACATATGACCTAGTCCTAGAGCTTTGTGTGAAACTCGTAACTGGTGATGACAAGTGCAAAGATACATAATGGATATGTTGTCAGGGCCTGAATAATTAATGATACGATTACCTCTGTGTGTTAATAAATTCCAGCTGTATGAGAAAGTGCGCCCCCCCCCCCACTTTACCCTACTTTACGCGGCCTCTTACTTGCGGGACTGGGCCTCCTTGCAGTACCAGGAGCCTTTATTTTCGGCCTTCTATAAAGGGCAGCAGTGTACAATCTGATACGCACTGTAAATAATTAATGAGACCTTGTCTTGTCACTTTGTCTTCTGGTGTTTAAAAAAAATCCCCTTGCCCAGACTTATGAATACGGCGCCCTGTATGGCAGATGGCGGCGTCTCTGCCCGTCTCCCGGCTCTGAATCGCGTGCTATTTGCAGGCGAGGAGGCGATCCCGGTTCGGTTTTCACTCCATTTACCTCGTTACGAGGAGCCTGGATTATAGCGGTTTTAATTTTAGTGCCGCTTAATCTGATCCGCGGTTGAGGAGAATTACGGGGCGTTGAAAGGTCTTAACCTGGGTCATACTGTAGGTAGGGAGATGTTTGTGGGTGAACCCTAGAAGATGTTTAGCAGTTACAATGAAGCCACTTAACCACGTGTGCGATATGAAGGATGCCTCGCGTTGCGAAAGACAAGTTTCCGTGCCTTTGATTTCTCAACTTTGCATGACATTTCTTAATTCCGCGGCGTAGTTTATAAGAGTAAAATCCACGTTTTAGTTTCATGGATTGTTTGTAAATATTTGTTAAAATTAATAATTAAATGGAAACCATGCTTACACCATTGCTGGTGTAAAAAGTTGACTGGGGTCTGTTCGTTAAATGACAGGCGCAGAGTCACGCTCATTGTAGTGGCTGCGGGTCGCTGCTCCGTGAATAGTGCCGTGTCGTGGTGTCGGATAGTAGCTGAATTGTAACACGGATAGCCACAAAGAACAGCTGTGTTTAGTCTAAGTCAGTTAGTATGTGGTCTCCTGCTGTGAATAAGCAAAACAATTCAGTGATTAATTGTTTTTTTCTTTCTATTACAAGACACAGGAATGCCCCAAGCCCCTGGGGAGATAACCATGCAGGGGACAGAAACTTAAGGGGGACTGAAACCTGACCCCCTATCCCTTCCAAAACAGTTTAGGCTCAGGAGGTAGAGAACTCATAGAAGGACGTGTCACTTGGTCAGTATGCTTGTGGTGTTCCTGCATCATGTGGAAGTTATAAAGTGCTAAACAAGGAGCTTTGAAAACCCACAATGGAGACAGTGCAATCTAAAATGCTGCAATTGTCACATGACATAGGAATGAGCAATTATCTCCTCAGGCAAACTGCACGTGTCGATCAATGCCTCATCTGGACAAACGGTTACAAATACGGTTGTTCTTCAGCCATAAAATGTACAGGGAAATAAATGACTACTAGGTCTGGCAAATACATATAAAAACTTGCTACCTGTTGCAGTAATTTGCACATAACCATAATTGGCCATGCAGTGTAGTTGATGTGGTTGTTGATGGATGATGGTTTGAACCCTGCATAAGGGGTGGAATCTCAGTCCTTCCCATTCCCACGGAACCCTGCTGGACGTGAGGACTCCATATCAGCCCCTGGGGGGCTTCTGTTCACTTGCCCCAACTCTGAATACATTCCTACTAGACAGTTGTAGGGTGCTTAATGGTTTGGTACAGTTCAATCAATTTAACTGGGTCGGTTAATCACAATTCTTAATTTCACTCTATTGATTTAAACTGAATAGTGTTTCTTGTCTGTTTTTAAGTTGTTCACGGTCAAAGCTGATAGTCACACCTGCCTGTACTTAAAGCAACCTTACCTGCAATTTCAACACGCTACAGACCACAGTGTCACTGGCTGCTGTCTTGGGGGTCAACAAATGTGTCACCAATGGATATTTGCAGGCAGTTAAAATCAAATACATGTTTACCTATTTTTCATTTAGCCAAAGAGTTACATTTTTCAGAGAAAGAAGTTCCGGCTGACTGCTGGTCTCTCTCAAGGGCCAACAGTGACATCACTCTCACAACTATGGGATTTAATCACAATAATAACAAGCTTACAAACTACATGGTTAAGGCAATAAATCCTTATTTAGTGCACCTATTTACTAAATGACAGAGGTGATAACAGTAAGGTAAAAATGACAAAGCATCTTTGTCATGAGAGAAAGAATCAGCACCAAAGAGGCTCCATAGTTATATAAGAACAGTGCTGATATTTTGACATGTTCAAGCAGGGGCCTGTTTCACAAAGCAGGATTACTTCCTTAACCAGATAACTTGCCAGATTTAAGGTAGTCTGGGCTAAATAGACCTTATTTTCATCAACTTACATTTACCTCA
>JABFDZ020000118.1:3288917-3303081 GCA_019775955.2 Pollimyrus isidori
TGGGGTTGAGGTTGGGGGGGGGGGTGCACTGATGTGATGTACTGATGTTTAGTGCGCCATTGATATTTTAGCTCAAACTCAAAACAAACAAAACTGGTGCATCGTATAGAAAAATTACGGAATTTACCTCTGGCTGTCACCTAGCTGTGCTATTTTTAACCAGTGCATCCATCATCTCCCTCTCTCCTATTTTTTGTCCCCAGACCCGAAATGCCGTGTGACTGAGTGCCTTTGGAGCCCAGCAATCGCCATCAGCTGCCATGACAACCTTCCAGCGCAGCCAACTTCCCGAGGTCCCATCGGAGTGGTTAGGCTCCTCCCACACAGTCCGTTCCGACTGTTCAGACTCTGCCCTCCTGGGAAAGATGACGGATGATGGGAGCACGCTAGTGAATGGACCGAGGCCGCCCACGATGCAGCGGGCCGCCAAGGAGGCGCTGCCCCTGATAGTGGGATCTCTGGCCCCGAGGTATGGGAGGGAAAGGGTGCTGGCAGGCCCAGCCCTAGCTCTCGTGCGAAGATGTGATTGTGAAAGAAGAGGAATAACAAAGCGAGTTTAAAGAATGTTGACATCTTTATTGCCTCAGTCAAGTTTGTTGAGTTAAATCAAGCAGAATAATTTACAATTTAACTTAAAGTCCCTCTTTTCTGTTTGTGTAAAATCCATTCATCCATCCATTTTTCATACCCCCTTTATTCTAAAAAGTTTAAGCCTAAACTGGAAAGAGTCTTAGTTAAGACTTGCATTAAAATGAATAACTGAAGTCCAGTGTTAGGAATTCTGTTTAAGCTATTGTCAGTAGTGTACATTTACAAACCTTTGCTACTTATGGAATGGAATATTCCTCATTAAACATGTATTAGAACAGGCTGTGCTGCTTGTTATAATGCTAGCTACTTTTCCGTTCATGTGTATATTGGTTATCTGCCCATACTGGTGCATAACTGGGAATGAGAAAAACCTTTTTCCCTATTAGATCCTTTCTGGAAAGGCATGGCCGGATGGTGGATTTGATGAAACAGGCTCCGCCCTGGAGGATTATGGGGGCAACCTGCTGAGTAACACTGGGGGTTGGGGAGATGCAGGCGTGGCGCTCTGTGTGGCCGATCTGATTGGCGTGCGTCACATGGTGCTCTGTGATGCGTGAGGACGCCTTTTGTGTGGGCCTGCCCAGACCTATCCCTCGCTTTTCCACACAAAGGGAGGCTTCAGAATAGTGGCTGCCTTGCCGAGCCGTGCAAAGCTGTGTCAGATGCACTGTGTAATCTCTTTTTCAGGGAGGGCCCTGTTAGTCAGCTGTGGCGCGGTTTCACGCTGAGGGGCTGAGTCTTTACTCTTTTCCCAAATTTCAACTGAGTCTTAGTGTCACAGCGAAAATCGACCAAATTTTCTGGCTGCCAAATAGCAAATGATTGGCATGCAAAAAAACGGGTAATGACTAATATTTAACCCCAACAAGAACTCAAATCAACAACTGCAGATTGCTAGGCAACACTCAAAACAAATATGCCTTCAGAAAGAATAGTCATAAATAAAAGATGCATAACTCGTGAAAATGTCAGCGGAAGCACACTTTGTTGAATCATTTTCTAAATTGTGTTATGTTGCAGATATAGTTCAGAACTTTTTTTGAAGAGTGAGGTGAGGTAATGCATAAGATCTGTTTACCGTAACTAAGATCACCAGATTAATACTACAGATAATAAAAACACATTCACCTTCAGACTGCATGTTTGCAGGAAGAGAAAGTGAAATTACGAGCAGTATGTATGGTCGACATTCACAGTTTCATGGGACATGGGAAGAATGACAATAAGAGCAATGTTTTTTCCCATTGGTCATGTAGCTGCATACAGTTTTGTTTACTGAACATTTGTTTTTGTCAGTATCTTCATAAATACAATGGTGATGGATCTAATCCTTTCTACAAAGGATAGTTTTAGTTGTTTCTGAAGATAGTATTGGATTGTCCTTTCCAAAAGCCCATATTTTGTTGTCATCTTCAAGCTCCTTATCTACTGCTCGGGAGTTTGTCAGGTTTCGCTTTGGACAAAGTGCGGAGACGAAGGACCAGACTAAATAATCCACGTCAGAAGATTATCTACCACGTACAAGCTGATAAATGACGCTACTTTTCTCCATATAGTGGATCAAAGCAGAAAGCCTTCTAGAAATGTCAAATTAATAGAGTATATCGGATTATAACAATCTTTATGAATCAACAAAGACCCGACAATTCAAATATTTTGTGTCATTGTAACTACATTCAAAGTCAATGACTGTAAGCTTATCTCTGCAGAAGCTAATGAGCAACATTTTTCCATCCATTTATCTTCTAATCAGTGATCCTGGTCAGGTTTACTGGAGCCTTGTTCAGGCAACACACACTCTGGATGGGATGTTAGTCGTTTACAGTACATACACATGCTGTGAGCAATTTAGAAACCCTATTAGCCAATTAGTTTTAGACTGGGGGCCTGAGACAATTAAGGTGTGATAAGCGAGAGCATAATTCATACAGTGGGGCCGACCACATCAAAGCACATGATGTGTTTTTAATTGGTGAGTGACAGGGGGCAACGTCCAGTTAGCTTTCATCTGGGGCCGGTGCCCATGTGGCCCCACCCCTGCATACATCACTGACTGGGGGAGGAACCTAACATGATGCTAGTGGGGAGAAAACAGCCGCTAGCACTTCCCTTGTTATTCAGCTCCAGGGGCTGGTGCTCCCCTTGTTATTCAGCTCCAGGTGCTGATGCTCCCCTTGTTATTCAGCTCCAGGTGCTGATGCTCCCCTTGTTATTCAGCTCCAGGGGCTGGTGCTCCCCTTGTTGTTCGATGCCAGCAGATATTGAGAGGTGCTGGTACCGGTGAGTACCGGTCCACTTCAGGCACTGCCAGGAGACAAGCTCCATATCCCAAACCCCAGAGGTGTGAGGCAGCAGTGTTACCCACTGAGCCGCCCAACAATATTTTATGATATTAAAATTTCAGATTCTAAGTGAATATCTGGCTAATTTTAACTTTTGTAATCTGTCATGTGTATGAATGTCAGCGCAAAATATATAATGAGCATTTAAAAATAGCATTTATTTTAAAAAACAGGACTATGCAATATATTCAGTTCCGGAAAGATCCTCAGGCATCAGTATTTGTATCTGATAATGATATAAACTGACATTTTTATGTAAATTTAGCTGCCTCGCAGTGACATATGTGTGATTTTTATCTTCACTGGATCACATTTTGGGTTCTCTCTCATTCTCTGTCTTGCGTGTTTCTTTGCTTGCTCCTACAGGTTTTATGTATTGTTGTGTATATGTTAATACAAATACACAGTAGCTGACAGTTTTTGTGATTTAACGAAGCCTAAAATTTTCCTGAAGCTGCTCAGGTTCAGCACGTCTTCGGGGTACAGTAGCAATCCCACTCTAGACTCAGACACTAGGCCGCTCAAACCAGCTGGCAAAATCGGCGGCCACCTAGGGCACCGTCTTCTGAGGGGGCACTGACTTTGACTTTCGGGCAGTGAAGCTCACCAAGGATATCAGGTGGGCTTCACCTGGCCTTGCTTAGATGCTACCTTTTGATAAATGCTCCTAACACCTGCTCAACCCATAGTATAAATTTAGACAGAGGCTGACTGAGCACAGCTCCGCCTTCTTATCTTATCATTCTTACCAAATCACACCTTGCCAGAGCACAGTGCCGCCTCCTCATGTCTAAATCAGACCTTGCCTGAGCCTAGCTCCACTTCCTTATGTTAATTTTCATTAGTAAGTCTGATTTTTTTTGAGTGGACAAGATATTCCTGCACGATGCCTTTCTGTCCCTTGTGTTTCAATATGACTTTCAATTTAACTCACCGTACTGCTGCCATAACTTCACTTACTAACCAGACTCTGCTAGACAAGTATGAGAAGGAATTCTTGAATAACTTTGCATTTTAATGCAGTTTCACATGGACATGAATGAATAAGCAAGAATATTACTCTTTGATGCATTTTCATTTATGTGATATGTAAAAAAACAATTCAGGCACATGCCCCCTCCTCTTAGATTCTGATTTAATCCTTGTATCTGCCTGCCTGCAATATCCTCATGTGGCATTTCTTTGTCCATTTCAAATTCTTTTTGCTGGGAATCTTCCGTCCTTCACTCCCACCCCTGTCCCTTGCAGCCTAGCAGATAGGCCCATGTGCAGGATCTGCCACGAAGGCAGTGCCCAGGAGGAGCTGCTGTCCCCCTGCCAGTGCGCCGGCACCTTAGGCACCATCCACCGCAGCTGCCTGGAGCACTGGCTGTCCTCATCCAGCTCCAGCTTCTGCGAGCTCTGCCACTTCCAGTTCAGTGTGAAGCGCAAATCAAGGCCTCTACTGGAGGTGAGCACTGCCCTTCCCTACCTCCAGCTCAACGGTCCGCCTGGTGGCCAGTGGTAAAATAGCACACTGGAGAAGGATCTTCCATTAATGTTGCTGCAGCATCTCCCTAGACAGGGAACAACTTCCTGATTCAATGTCCAAATTCTCACCACGGCCCGGTTCCATTTCTGTAAGTATAGCGCCAATCAATAGTTTGGACACAACAAGCTGCTTACAAAGGAGAGTGATAGTGTCGAATCACAGTCACCTGACCTAAACACAGTAGTCAAGTATTTAAAATACTTATTTGGTCAGTGCATAATTCCATATATGTTATTTTATAGTTTTTATGTCTTTATAATTATTCTAAAATTTAGAGAATAGTACAAAAAACCTTTCTATGGGTAGAAAGGTGCTGTATAATTGAAGGCTGCCGCTGCCACAGTGTAGTCATTTCTTGTCCATATCTAGATGCGGTCACACTCACAATAGATAAATAATGCACCGTAATTCCATAGTGTGCCATAGCATCCACTTTGAACTTTGATCTTCACAGCTCTGTGTTTATACAGAGATGGGGTCACATGAGCAGTGGAGTTACTACAGAACTACTGAAGGAACAAGTAATGAATAATATAAATGAAATACTGATGATTAATTAACCGTGATTAATCTTTTAAATCAATTAGTAACTATGTTCAGGATTTGTTCATGATTTGTACTTCAGTAGTAACTGAGGTTTTACTAATAAGTAATTGTGCTCTGTCAAGTAAAGTGTTATAAAATTGGCTAATGATAAGTGTGGCCCCTCTGTACAGATCATGGTCCTTCCTGTTTAACGAATCTACTTGAGTTCTTTGAGGAAGCTACAAATGGAATTGAACACAAAAAGCGATGTGATCTACTTAGATTTCAGGAAGCCCTTTGATGTTGTCCCCCACAAACAGCTATTGCTAAATCTCAAAGCTGCAGGAATTTTAGGAACTGTGGCAGATAGGATCGAAAACTGGTTAACTGACAGGAAGCAGTGAGTAGTTCTTAGAGGCACCATTTTAGGACCACTATTGTTCCTAATTTACATTAATGATATTGATGCTGATACATACAGTAAACTGGTTAAATTTGCGGACGACACCAAGGTGGGTGGTGTTGCAGATACTGATCTAGCCGCAGAGAGGCTACAACGGGATCTGGATTTAATTAGCGACTGGGCTGATACTTGGCAGATGAAATTTAACACAGATAAATGTAAGGTACTCCATGCAGGGAGCAGAAATATAAAGTACAGATATTTTATGGGTTCCACGGAAATAAAGGTAGCTGATTACGAGATAGATCTCGGTGTGTATGTTGATGATTCCATGTCCCACTCTCGCCAGTGTGGGGAAGTAATAAAAAAGGCCAATAGAATGTTGGGTTATATCTCTAGGTGTGTGGAGTTTAAGTCAAGGGAGGTGATGTTGCATTTATATAATTCCGTGGTAAGACCCCACCTAGAATATAGTGTGCAGGTTTGGTCATCATACCTTAAGAAGGACATTGCTGCCTTAGAAAAGGTGCAACGGAGGGCTATGAGAATGATTCCTGGTCTAAGGGGAATGTCTTATGAGGAGAGGTTAGCTGAGCTGAATATGTTTAGCTTTGAGCATAGGAGACTAAGTGGGGACATGATCCAGGTCTTTAAGATTCTATTGTCATTGGATTGTCATTTTTAATTAACTGGGGGAAATGTTCTGCATTCGCTTTGCTGGTAATCAACAACAACAACAACAAATTAAGTTTTGTATAGCGCATTATCACGACATTACATCGTCTCAAAGAGCTTCACACAGCATCCCCACCCAAAGCCCCCAGTGAGTAAGCCATAGGCGACAGTGGCAAGGAAAAACTCCCGAGAATGAAGAAACCTTGGGAGGGACCAGACTCAAAGGGGGAGCCCATCCTCCAGGGGCCGGCAGGGAGAGTCAGATACAATAAAATTAGATACAAGCGGGGAGCAGCGGGGAGATGACAAGCCGGTGCCAACGCTCCCTCCAACTGCTAGGCGACGAGAAGGAAGGCAGCAGGTCATACAAGGAAGATGACATGGCAGAACGGCGAGCTGGATGCACAGACCTCATTGGTAGTGGTGATGTCACATGTTGCAGGGGGTGCTGGACGTCTTGATAGATTGTGGTCTCCAGGCAGCACCCCCAGGAGGAGTAGGGGAAATAAAATATGCAATTACTCAAAGTAGGGGAGACTATAGGCAGTGCTAAAAGTTAGATGAGTGCAATATATGAAGTGCAATGTGCAAGCGCTGGCAGATAAGGCTATAGCAGCATAAGTTGGAGGGAGAGGCAGGTGGGAATGCAGGCCTGAGGAGACCCTGAAATGTCAGCACTCCAATCCCACAAGCGATTGTGACGCTAGAGTGACAGCACTGTCAATTCAGTTTATCCAAAGCCAATGGCACCGATCCCAACCCAACTCTACACCTCACATTGTAGGTCTGACTGGGAGTGAGGAGTTGGCTACAGCTAGTGTCCCTATAAGCTAAACTAAACAGGTGTGTTTTTAGTCTAGACTTGAATATTGAGAGTGAACCTGAAACTCTCACATCCATTGGAAGACCATTCCCCGGCTGAGGAGCTCTGTAGGAGAAAGCTCTTCCTACCCTAGGTACTAACAGATATCCCGCACCTTGAGAACAAAGCAAGCGCAGGGGGTTGTATGAAATTAGCAGATCACTAGGGTAATCACTCTGTCTCTGTTCACTAGAAGGTTGCTCGGTGGCCAGGGAATCCATCCAGAGCATCCGCTTGATAAAGGAGAAACGGACACAGATATCCTCCATGCATTAGGCCACAGAGGAGTAATTTGATTTATGAAAAAGCAGACAGGATCAGTCTCCTGACTAAACTTCCTGTCTCAGAGCTGCATGCAGGCTTACTTTTACACCCAGTGCAGAGATGCACTCTACTCTTAATCTGTTTATGTGCCATTACCCAGGACATCAGTATCAGCCCAGAGTAGCGATATGATAACTCCCTTTATTCAACTGGCCTCTTATCAGATTAAATGCCAAGTTGGGGCTCTGGTGTCCGCCATCATTACTGTGTAACATATCGAGGCCTTCCTAAGAAAAATGCCCAAATACATCAGCCATTATGATCACCCTTATATTTATTTAGAAGGAAGCCCCAGAATGGTGTTTAATTCAAATCAGTTTTATTACTATAGCGCATTTTCACAACATTACGTAGTCTGAAAGTGCTTTACATTATCCCTGACCAAAGACCACAGGGAGCAAGCCAGGGGCGACAGTGCCCAAGGAAAAACTCCCTAGAAGGAAGAAACCCAGGAGGGACCAGAACCAGAGGGGCAGCCCATCCTCCAGGGGCTGGCAGAGCAAGTGAAATGAGCAGGATGACAAAGTCTTAATTTATCCAGTCCAAATTTTAAGATTTGAGTTTCAGTGTGGGGCAGGCTGACTGGTGGTCAGACAGGGAATCAGACAGGATGATGTTTTAGGATTGAAGCACTAAAAAGAGGAGCAATAAACCTGCTGTATGGCACTTGAATTAGTATCTGAAATCACAGGTGTGAATATACCACTGGTCCCAGACTGGCACTGATTGCTGTATTTCTTATTACCTACATACACGTATGTATATAAGCCACTGTGTCCAGACCCCCTGTTTCGCACTGTCATGTGTTTTGTACTTTAAGTCCTGCAAAAGGCCTCATCCTGTCACTGGCAGTTTGTATACTACACCTTGGTCCTGGGGCAAAGCTATTTCCAGCCACTGTGTAGCTGTATCTGCATGGCATGAAAATGAAGCCCACTAGCCTTGACTTGCGTCACCAAGCGAAAGCCCAACCTGTCCCCCATGTCCCCGCAGTGGATCCGCAACCCGGGGCTGCAGCAGGAGAGGAGGACGCTCTTTGGCGACATGGTGTGCTTCCTGCTCATCACGCCCCTGGCCACCATCTCGGGTTGGCTTTGCCTGCGGGGGGCTGTGGACCACCTGCAATTCTCCAGCCGGCTGGAGGCCATGGGCCTCATCGCTCTCACCGTTGCTCTCTTTACCATTTACCTCTTCTGGACTCTGGTAGGTTCCTCAGATCACTTCACGTATCAAATTGACGTAGTTAAACCTCATACCTGGATCCCCAAAGGCTGACTTTTGTAGTACTATGACTTCTTATTAATTATAGCCCTGTAATGCCTAAAATACCAGGTGACTTACTGTTAAAGATAATTTCTTCAACAAAGCCATTAAGAGCAGAGTTTGACTGTACACTCTTAGGACTATGGATGGATGGCCTTCCTCTATGCCTATGGCAATATTTTCCTTAACCAGTCCTCAAGGACCCCATACAGTCCACATTTTTGCTCCCTCCCAACAGACCCATACCAGGTGATCAGTAATCTAGATTCACTGGGAGCTGTGAGAGAGCAAAAATGTGGACTGGCTGCAGTCCTCAAGGATTCTATTGGGCAACATTGCATCTATGGGATCGGAGTAGCCACTCCTGAAACAATATTATTCTTTCACCCAGGTGTCACTCAGGTATCACTGCCGGCTGTACAATGAATGGCGGCAAACCAATCAAAGAGTGGTGCTTGTGCTGCCTAGGTCACATGGTGAGGCCCCGACACAGCAGTCCCTGGTTGGCCCGCCCCCAGTAAAGCGTCACTCCAAGGAATCTCTCGTATGAGGTCCAGCTAGGGGGGCGGAGGACACAAATCCACTTTCAGCTATGATGGACGATGCAGGACGTTGACTTTTATGAAACGGACTGTCCACAGCAGGACGTGTCAATCTGCATACAGGTGTATATATATATGCCTGGAAGCATGAAGACTGGTGCACTGAGCACAGGACTCTGAATTCCCGTGAGGCTGTAACACGTGCAATTTGATAAGTGACACAAACTGTCCTTCAGTGTTTGTGCTGTCAAAATGGCTGCAGTGTCAGAGTTTATCCACTAAAGCCAAGATTTATGTGCATTTAACACTTACAGAAAAAAACACAATTTTGTAGATTTTTTTTTTGTTTTTATTTTTTAAATCAAATATTAACAACTCCATTTCCAAAGCTGAGGCTGGGCAAAAATTTTTGTTAAAGAAAATTGATCATTACAGCAGTTTTGTAAGCAGTTCTTTCCAGGCATATGTGTGTGTGTGTGTGTGTGTGTGTGTTTGTTTGTTTGTTTATTAATAGGAGTGAAGCCGAACCCGAATACGATATTCGGAAACGCACAAATCACGTGTTTTTCCGAATACGTATTTCGAAATACTTTTAAAAAAAAATTTATTCGGGAACAAGAGAAACTTTATATCAAAAAGCTGCGTTTCCCTATGAGACCGCATTCCATGCCCGAATAAATGAGTGACGTTCAGGAGTCCTGGGGGGGTAAAAGAGGTGACTGACGCAGGCTGCTCCACACAGCAACAGAGAAGACTCGGCTGATCGAAAAAAGACTTAACAGCATCACTATTTTTGTGGAATAGATTTTTGTACCTTAACTGGGTTCCGGAGGCAGTTTATAAATTTCGGGGACCGGATTTTCATGAGGAGATTATTCCTGCATTATTGACGCCTGCAGTCAGGTGCTCTCATGTTTCCTCTGTTTACGTAGCTCTGTTAGTTCGGTAATTTACACAACACACTCTGTTGACAGAGTAATGTTAACGTTCAGTTAAAAAGGTTAAAACAATGCACTTGGAGTTATATGGTACGTTTAAGTTACTCTGTCTTTCTTAATGAAGGGGGGGGGGGGAGTATTTGTATTTGAATTTGTATTCGAGTAAAATTCAAAATAGGCGTAAAAATCCCTTTTTTGCGTTATAATTATATGGATATAGTTAAAAGAATAGTATTTGCACTATAATGTAAATACAATTAAGGAATAACGAATACAAGTAGGCCTACTTTCCCCCCCTTAACTACATTAAAAATACTTAACTATTAAATATAGAAACAAATACCGGCTGCTTTGCACACACACATCACGCTATATTAATTTGGCTGAGTACACTACATTAACACACATTACTGGCATAGGCCAACTAAAACCAATCTGCACATACTCCTAATATATATGCACGGACAATAGACGTCCCAAGGGATTGAGTTTATTGCCCCAAACCATGTATTGAAATTCATTCAACAATGTAATTTTCAGTAGAACGCTGTTTAAAAACAGATTAAATAACTTTAAAGCTGTAAATTCGACACTGGGGCATATCAGTTTTTCCAGCTAGGAATTTAACAAATGCCCGAAACAGCGTTGATCAGTTCCTTAACCTCGCAAAAAAACCACATTTTTTAGCCGCGTGATCTTCAAATCTTGGTGGCGGCGTTTTATGTGCCATAATGGTGAAAACCTGCCCACAGAAACTCAGTATTTTATGAAACACTATTTGTTGAGGTCTGTTATAATTGGAGCTGTTTACTAGCCGCTCGACGGGTCTCAGTTAAATGTACTTGAATGTCATCGACATGTTTATTTTTAAAGACTTCCTCTTAAAGAAGCGACACTGGCACGCTTACGGCTGATTTTAAGGAACCTCCGTGAAAGTACGAAAGATTTATGCTGTGAATGCAACCACACAAAGCCAAAAGGGCACTAACATCGCATTTTGAAAATACAGCATTAGACTTAGTGTGGACGTTTTGTTTCAATGTTTACACAATGAAGGATTGTATGCAGCAGCTTTCGTTTGCTAACAAATCTGAGTTTCCCCTATTGTGTCTGTATTGATTATTTCTCAGTTCTGTCAGCCTTAATCGTATGTCTGTAATCTATATCACTGAAGTGTATCTTCCTTCGGCAAGGAGAATCGGAGTTGTCCTCGGGGTATTTTTGGAGGTGCTATCATTTTTTTTTAATTCTCAGCGGCAAATTTCTGACGATGCAGCTACCATTTGGTTCATTAAAAAGAAAATTCTTATTTAGGGGTTAAATAGATCCCCAAGTTGTACTTGGACCAGAGTCGATTTTTTTGCAACACCGTCAGCTTTCCCCTGATGAGCTGCTTCTAAATGTACAATATAAACCCTCTGGTATGCTTCATACACTGTTTCACGGCAACATATATACACACACACGCACATATATATATATACGCATATACATCTTATACAACTAAACATCTTAATACAGTATCTACTAGTAAGAAATAATTAATAACCGACTATGGGCTTTGAAACCTTCCTATGGTGTTAAGGGTCGGCACCGACCCGTTTGTAAGATTAAAATGCATAAAAACACATGAATTTCTGTACTGCATCGAGGCTTTTTGACTTTGTCAGGAACCACTATTTAAACAAAATAAAATCACTAGGCAAGGCATGCCCAGCCATGTAAGGCAAGACCAATTCAGTTTTATATAATTCTTTTATAGGCTTATTTTACCATTATTTTTAATTGAAAAGGAGAGGTATGCTGTAAAAAAAAAAAAGGTCCAGAAAGTCACACCAAAATATTAAAACTATTAAAATCTTTTCATGGATAAGGAAGGTAACCAAGAGGTAAGAAACAAATCGGATGATAAATTATTGTTTTGAGGGCATCTTATGGCTGATTTAATACATGGGTCGGCACCAACCCATTTAACATGAGATAGCTTTCTGTTCCTAACACAGGACAAAGGTTAAAGCAAGTTCAGCACAAGTTGGGTTTCCTAGTCCCCCGTTAAGACCCATTGTCCTCTATAATCCTCAAACTCAAGTCACTGAATTCTAGGTGTGTTATCTGCATTCTTCCAGAATATTCAGAATATTGTTTTCAATCATGCAAGTAGTTTGTTCAGGAGTTCTGAGTGTGTGCACGCACGCGAACACACACACGCAAACTGAAATCCAAGTATGATTTCATGTGGTCACTCATTTCTCATTACAGAAAATGGCAAACCCTCCACCCACAAACATTAAATTATGATTACCATTAGCTACGACAGACTTAAGTTCCTTTTAGATGCAATATTAAATTATTCACAAGTGCCCTCTGATCAGATGGCAGATGCTGCCCCCTATCTAATAAAAGCAGTACCGCTCAATCATACAGGATCAAACATGATTCCAAATTTTATTCTTGTGTTTACATAAAAGCATAATCTACATTCCAACATATGCAATGTCCTCCCCATCTAAACTACAACACTTAATGGAAAAAAATCACTTTCTATAAAGGCTTTAAAATACTATTTAAAAAAGTAGAGAAGTTGTTTAAAAAACAAAAAGTCACAGCACCTGGAGGATAATTCTGCAAGCTGCCCCGCTTTTAAAGACCTGTCAGTTTCATTACCTAACCCTACAAAAACGTCCTCCATTAAAAACAAGATTTGGTTCATACAAAACAAGTCATGAGTGTTCTGCTTTCACAAAAATAAATGTATCAAAATGGTTTACAATCTGCAGTAAAAGATCCACACACGTTTGATAATATGAACTAAAACAGCAGAAAAAGATCAGTCCTGCTCCATTTGGGCTGGCAGCTGAAAGCGCGCCGGGTGAGAGGAGCAGCGGCTGCTGGCTCACATGACGACGCAGCCTCTCTTGGTGGCACGGGGGTCTCCCTGGAAAAGACCGATACCCTGGTCAGATGACCACCACAAACCCATCAGTGATGTACCAGCAATCCTGCAGATTCCCAGCTGAGTTTCAGAAAGACTCAAGGTTAAAACACCGGGGAAAGGAGTCAGTAACATATTTCCTGTGCATGCATCACTCAAACTCAGAATGTATCTGAAATATGAATTTTACATATTACATTTTTGACCTTATTCCACTGTCCCACTGAGGTAAGGCTTCTTCATTACACATCTCCGGTATGGAGGGAGAGAGAGGACGTGCACTCTGAGTTACTCACCTGCTGGTGAAAGAGATCCTCCTCAATGACCTCAACTTCACCTTCATCTTCTTCATCCTCTCGTTCCTCTGGCACTGCAGTCTTGAAAATAGTGGTCCTGAAGGCCACTTCCTGTGAAGGGAGGGCAATCACAAGGCTATAACCAAGCACCAGGAGAAGGCATCTAGCCACGCCTAATGATCTCTGGCAGCGGGGTGGAGCCAAGCCGTACCTCGCCTTGGGGGTTCTTCAGAACCACCCGAAGGTCCTGCCCTGTGCCCCAGGAGGTCTGGTTCTTCCAGATGAGGTCAGTGGGGGGGCTAGAGCTTACACCAGCATTAGAGGCCCAGATCTGATAAGACATGGAGAATAACATGGATGCCTCCACTAGACAGGATACAAACGCCAATATTTATGTTCCAGTTGGTCCTTTCAAAAGCAAGGAGATGGTCGCTGACATACCGTGACTTTTTGGCCTGCCCTCAGGAGGTATTTAGGAGTGAACTTGTAGGTAGCTGAGGTATCTCCAATGGTTCTGGTTAATTCATAACCTACCATTGGCTGGTCCTGAAAGAAAGGTGTCAGAAAACATTGAGGATAAAATCACTCATGTTCCAAGGTACTGGGTAACACCAGTGACAGCAATAAGGACGTTATCTGACTGCATCTGTGGAGGTGGCTGTGCAGAAAGGGGCAAAACAAAAACCTGTTTGGCGCTCACCTCCTCGGAGGTGTTGTGCAACCGGATGAACTTCCCATCCACGTCCAGCTCGTCGATGCAAACGCTCCCTGTGGCGGAGGCGGAGTGAGCGATACTGACGCTGCTGCTCGCCTCAGACTCCTCCACATCCACACGCTTGCGTTTCCCACGTGTGGTGCGCACACTGCGACTGGAGGAGGCGCGGGACACGGTGACACGGGATGATGGGCTGGGGGATAGCTTCAACCTGGGGGGGGGGGG
>JABFDZ020000118.1:3326181-3341091 GCA_019775955.2 Pollimyrus isidori
TGAATAAAGGTAGGAATGCAAATACTGGTTGAGGTTTTGAACAATTATTTAGAAAGTAAGCAAGCCAAAAAAATAATTCTAAATACAGAAAGATATGTTTAAAATAAAAAAATTACTTAGTGTATACAATTAATGCATTTAAGCTGTGGTAACTTATCTTTCCTATGTTTTGCTGTCTCTCTGTTTGTAAGTAACGCCGATAACGCGTCTAACAATGGCAGTAATGAAGACATTGATCTGGATGACTGGACAATGCCAGGGGCTGACCTGGTACAGAAGATGGTATCTCAGGTTGAATTTTATCTCTCAGACGAGAATCTAGCCAAAGATACCTTCCTTTTAAAACATGTGAAAAGAAATAGAATGGGCTACGTGAACATCAAATTGCTTACATCTTTTAAAAAGGTAGGATTTTTCACTTCAGGTGCATGGAAACTGTGGAGATCTATTGAGCTCCTGACTGAAGCTTAACATTTTCATTGCCAAATATTGTTAACCCCTACGGTTGCACGCTATTTTAATTAAAACCTTTATAGAGTAACTTTTCTTCTTTGATTTCACTGCGACATTGTATTGCATAAGCGTTTATGGATGATGGATGGGTATTACTTCTTATGAAACAGACTACTGCTAAAACTAATTGCTACGCTTCCAAATATCGATTTAGCAGTTCTCCGAATCCAAAAATTTAGGAACCAGATGAGATATGTTATCTAGTTTTCGAAATACGTGAATTAGCCTATGCCATAATTTATATATGACCTCCATCTGTACGTATGTCGATCGTTTCGAAACGGTCTATCAGTGCTCATTTTGTTAATTTCAACATGATATTTAGGGGTCCAAACAGTTAGCCGTTGGATCCTTAATGTTTTTACTATAGTTTTTATTTATATAGGCTAAGATGTGAAATTCTATTCGTAATAAATCGACGTTAAAAGGTTTTCCTTAAGCGTCACACCAAATACTCTATTATAACCCAGCAACCGTTGTACTTTTGTATTGCTTTTCATTTGCATTTCAGAGTAAGCGTTATGGGTATTTAACAGTCATGTAGCGCTTTAGGCGAGTATCACCGCCGACGCCCCCCGTCCGAGGCAAAGTGAAACTTGCTGACAAGTCGGCGCCCCTTGTGAAGTTGACGCCCTAGACGGCTGCCTGTAGGATTGAACGACCCTGTCTAATTTAGCGAACTGCTTAGTTCCTAGTGCAGATCATTCGTTTTGCCATCGAGTGGTTAAATAGGAGCGCTACGGATACATACGGATATACATTTTAGCACCGTCTTCGAAAGTCTAAAGATACAATATCTTTAAACTGCGCTCAAAACTGGAAGGGCAGCAAATAATATGAGTGGTAAAACGGCAGTATTTTCTAATCCAATTGTCTTTTATCTTATGATGTTTTTCATGTAAACTATTTATCGTTGACACAGGATCTTGTTACGCATTGGTTGCTTTAAAGCAGCGATTCTCAAAATGTGGGTCGCGACAAGTTCTGATGAGGTTGTAAGGCGGAGTTGGAAATGTAAACCATTTTAAAACTGGCATGCTCCTATGTTGACCCACGGTCAGATTTCACTGGCCAAATCCTAGAATTAACCTACATAAACGGGTCTTGGGTCTGCTACTGCTTTTACTGGCCAAAACTAGTGAACCTTCAACCAATCTAAGAAGCCAAACCACAGTTGTTTGATTTAAAATTCACTGGCACATCCAGTCAGACCGTAGGCATTGATTGCCGTAAATTGCAAGAGTGAACTGTGAGCTTGATCATAGCGTTGATTTAGACATATACTTGATATAAAGTGGCAAATGAGCTGGTACAGTAGAAATTTGGATGTGTTGCAAAAAGGAAACATTTTGTAAAAAACCACTGCTTTAAACTGAGGCGCAGCCTTCAGATCTAAAAGATGTTTTTCTTGTTGATGGTGAAGATGAAGCAGCTGACCAAGGACTGGAGAGTCACTGCCTATGCTCTTCATCACTCTTTGAAGTTGGAGTTGAACAGTGAAGGGACCAAAGTGCGTCGAAAAGCCCCAATACCAGAGTCTCTCCTAGTCCAAGCTCCCAGGCAGCTTTTACTGGTGTGGAACATTCCAGAACCATCCCACAGAGGGGATGTGACCCAACCTCCTAGAAGCAGCATGGAGGTGGCCATCACCATCCTGAGCCCTTTTGGAACCATCAGCACCATCCGGCTCGTCCGGCCCGGTAAGGAACTTCCGCCGGAAATCCGGAAATACACCCACAGGTATCCTGAGCTGGGATGTCTGGACTGTGTACTGGTGGAGTACGAGGACCTGGGAGGGGCTGGTCGAGCCTACCGCGAGCTCTCACAGAGGGGCGGAGCGGTCAGGGCATTGCTGGTGAGGAGGAGCGCCGGGAAAATGTCTGCACTGGGCATAGATCACACGGAGGACAGGTGTGACGGGAGGAGTGTAGGGGTCCTGATCCAGAGGATGGCACATCTCCAGCATGGAGTGGAAGACAAGTCGGACTCCTCCTCCATGTTCGCACCCTGCTCCTCCCCAAACCCCCTAGGGGTGTCACCCAAGTACAGTCCTCGCTGCCCCAGGCTCCCCCGTGCAGCTCTGCTGGCAGACTCTAGCCCCAAACTTGCCTGTCCAGTCCAAGGTGACTTTCTGCAGCTGGAAGCAGGGGCCAGCAGTCTCCAAATGCACGGTTACAAGCTGCCCAACCCTCAGGCGCTGACCCTGGAAGAAAACCTCAAAGTCAGCCACCTGGGGCAAAAGAAGACCCAGGCTGCAGGCCCTGTGCCCCAGGGGGTAACCCGCCACCCGCAGGAGCCAGACGACACCACAGTGTTTCCCAGCATTGCTGGAAGAGGAAGGTCTCCGAGCAACTTTTGAGGAAAATTGTAACTTGGGAGCATTTGGCAAATGTGTTAATGATGTGGCCAACTAAGGCAGAGTTGGAGGTATCCCTCAATCACAAAATACATCTGCATTCGATTGGCGTTACTCTACCGCAGTCACCAAAATAAACCTACTGTTGTTTTTCGGGGCCCTATAAACTGTGTAGGAACAGTAAAGAATAGGTTGATGGTCAATATTTTTACTTCAATGTGTTGATCCAGTTGGAAAGTCTATTATGTTTTGAATACAGAGTCTCTGCAGTAGCCGTGGTGGCCCAGTTTGGGCCGTGTATCGTGAGTGCTCTGTTGCCATGGCGACGCTTCAATTTGTGGCCCGGCCCTCAGCCGACGACAACCCCCAGCTCCATTGTCAGTGTTATTTTCTGGTTTGTGAAAAGATGAAGTGTTTTGGAAAATAACGGCCGTGGTTCTTCACAAGCCGTTCTTTATCGACAGTACAAAAAAAATTAAACAATTTTCTGTATAACCAATTCCATTGTCACATACAAATAAATTGCATAATTAAGTGTTGTTCTGAACTCCACTAATCAGTTTGCTGAGCACAATTGGGATAGAAAAGTCATGTTATCAAACAATCTTTCAAAATGTGAGCCCAGCACATCTGAACAGCATTCAGAAAGTAACACAAGAATGTGATAAGACTCAAGATTTATGTACAAACCAAAATCTACATCGTTTCATTATGCCAGGTTTTCCAAAAACCAACAGTTGTGCACTAAGGATGATATCAGGAATTTTTATTTGAGAAAACAGAAATCTTTCTGGGGGAAAGGAAAACAAACACACAAAGCTTACAGCAGTAATAAAAATGAAATCTAAATGAATTCAAAGTTTCTTCGTGGTTTATGGGCAAAGGAACTGACACATGATCTCTTTGCAGGAGACCGTCATGTCTATAGTGTGCCTGTACTGATCACACACCTGAAGGGAGTCACTCATCTTTCTCTGATGAATATGACAAAATGCCCTGTGGTTCAGCAGACTCGCACAGTTGCATACACCCAGAGAGCAAAAGGCTAAACAGGCATAAAGAAAATGACTACGTGCTTAGCTGATGTATTCTTAGAGTGGGTTGATTGGAGCTTTACACCTCTGCTGGTTGTCAACGTATTCCACGTCACAAAAAAAACACAGAGGTAAACAGAGCTCGATACTGCCACCTAAAGGCAGGACTTTTAAACAGAAATTACTTAGATTTACTGTCCAGTCCAGCACTTGGTAGAAGTCCTACAAGCCAAAATCCATCCACAGTGCAGAGACTGACAATTCCAGCGCTACAGGTATGGTGGATGGTGACAAACATGCTGTTCCGGTGGTGTCTGAAATTTCGAGCCAACGCTCAAAGACCCAACTGTGTCAGACCAAGAGCCACAGTGGTTCAAACCTGCTGCGGAGGCCCAGCAGCTGGGAGGCTGCCGTGCATCAAAACACTTCCAGGTCACTGGAGCTGTAGACCACGGGCGTGTCCTCCGTGCCCTGGGCAGCCTCCTCCAGGGATTCCAAGGCCTCGTTAGTGTCGCTGGCGAACGTCTCCCGGGAGATGTCGTCATGCTCCTGCAGGTTCAGCGTGTTGAGCGCCTGCTTCATCTTCTTGGCCACCTCATGTCGTCTCCTCTTCTTGGCAGCCTTCTTGTTGCTGCATTCCCTCTGGTTCTCCTCGAGGAATATCTCCTGGAGGGCATGCAGACACGGCAGGTTTCGCTCCCCCACTTTGATACTGCCTCCCATTTGTCTATCAGTCTCTGTCTCAGATTTGAAAACCAAGCTAAAAACCTTTGTTTGCTTAAGTCTTTTACCTTCTCTATCCATAATATATTGTCTTTCTTTGTTTTAAGTAAGCATCTTTGAGATCTTGTAAAATCACTATATAAATAAAATGTATTATTATTGTTATTCTTATTATTATCAATATTATTATTTAGCCAATATATCCATCTACCCATCCATCTTTCATAACTACCATCAGTAACCACCATAAACAGGAAGAAC
Organism: Pollimyrus isidori; assembly: GCA_019775955.2. NCBI lineage: Eukaryota > Metazoa > Chordata > Actinopteri > Osteoglossiformes > Mormyridae > Pollimyrus > Pollimyrus isidori. Next base: position 3,331,069 of record JABFDZ020000118.1, read on the forward strand.
AGGGCATATTGGACAAGGTGTCAGTCCACTGGACAATTCAAACTTTTCCCCAAAGCGGGGTCGGACAGCAGGGACAATATCCCTGGATCAACTGAAGAGCAAATACCCCAGAATTCCACACTATATGTGGATAAGATAAAGTATCATTTCTGTGGACTTGGTGAGTTTTTGAAATTTAATGAAAGTTCTTTGTTGGATTAAATGAAGACTGAGTAATCACAAATACCCATAAGCAACCTGTGTGAACACAGAGAGATACTGACACCTCCACATAGAGGTGGGGGGGTCGCATTCCAGCCCACGGCTGAGCTGCCAAGAAAGTATATGTCTGAGACCTCGGAGAAATGTCAAAAGCGCTGAAAACCCAAGAATCCAGCAGAGAAGCGGCCGCCAGCAGGCCACGTACCTTGATCTGTTCACTGGAGATGCTGGGTGTGTGTTTCAGAAGGTTCAGGTAGACGCCGCCGGGCGTCCGTCTCCTGCTACCGTCCTGTGGGGAAATGGATGAGAGCCGGTCAATACCTGCCGAGCTGGTCTGGGAGGAGGACGGGGGAGCGAGAGCGCTTGCTTACAGCCAAAAAGCTCTGCTGTTGGTCAAATATTTGCAGACAGAGTGGAGAGACAGGAGAACAAAAGTGAAAATGCACGCAGCGCTGGGGCACACTCACCATGGTGTAAAGCCCGCCGTCCTGCTCGATGGTCGCTGTCTCCACCAGAAGCTCTATCGCTTTTTTCTTTCCAATGGCCCTTACCACTCGCTCAATCAATATTTTCTTAGGCTCCATTAATCTGAAGCAAAAAAGAAACATTTATCTGTAAATATTAACTGTTTGTGTCAGTACATTTCATTTTTTAAAAAAAGATAATTTCAATTCATTTCATATGATCACATAATAATATATAAATAAAATGGACCATAATACACACCATGAGAAATAAAATAAGGATGGATAAAGACAGATGGATTACTCGTTTAGCAAACAGGTGTTTTTAACTTATGCATATCTGGTCACTTGTTATTTACACTGCCGGTTTTAATGTAAACCTTTCATTTTGTAAATGGAGTTCTGGAACACAGGGTTTAACTTCAATCCAAGGGGCCAGACTACATATTCCCACATGAGCATTTACTGAATTGTTAATGCTAATTGATACTGAATACACTAATGTTACAGTCAAGAATATCAACAAAATTATAGAGTCTGGTCTTTTTGAGCCAGAACCCACCCCTGGAAGCCCAGGGCAGCAGTGTGCAGGGGATGCATGTCCTCCGCAGACAGACAGACAGACAGGCAGGCAGGCAGGCAGGCAGGCAGGCAGGCACGCACGCACACAGCCACTTTGGGCAATTCAGAGACACCAATTCACAAAATCATATCTTTAGGTAGAAAATCTCTCTCTCTCTCTGAAAAAGCACTATATAAAAATTAAGTAACAGAACTGAAACTGATGCAAACTAGGGTTTGCTGAATCTATACACGCAGAGATCGTGGTCAGATTTAAACCTGCAAACCAGGAGCTGAGTGCTAGCAATGCTGGCCACTGAGACACTCGCTTGTGATGAATGAATGATCTGTAATTGCTTTGACATTTTATTTAGAAAATGACTTGGATACAGCTACCCTTGCTGTATGATCCTACATCCTCTCAAAAGCCTGACAAATATCAAGAGCAGAGTGATAAATCAAAAAGTCTAATTAGCTAGCCAGAAATAGACAATGCAAAACCACAGACAATCCTATCTGTTCAAATATTGTTTAAGTCAGACATGAAACAATCAAATTCAAATGAGTTAATTATCCAAAGACAAATGCTTTCTCAAAGCAGTCTTCCTGATCTTTGCATCATGAAGAATCAATGTGTCCTGCCAGAGCAGAACTTATCATTATTCACTTGTTGTAATTATTCTTCCATTTTATTTTACAAAAACTGGGGCAATTTACTACATAAATGATCAGGGTCACAATCACTGAAGAACCAACTCGCATCTCTAGCAATAGAAGAGCATGAAACCTAAATAAACACTGGACTATATGTAAAATATTGCATTGTGATTATGAATACTCTTACTGCCACCAGTTTGAAAACTGTATCGTGATATAGCCTAAACATTTGTTTTCCTGCATTATTGACAAATATAAGGAGTGATGCACTGATAAGGAAATTTCTGGCCAATAATGACAGCCGATTATTTCGAAAACTGACACTAATAGCGACCTTTTGGAGATTATGCTTAAGGGACACTACACCAAAATAAAATAAGAAAATTGAATTACATTCCAAAAATAATTTTATTTAAATTATTAAAAGTAATTTTGGTAAGAAATCAGCAACTCTGCCATACAACAGTCCTAGAGCACTATATAACTGCACACAACCTTATATATTTGTAACATTTATAACAGAAAGACTTTCGTTTGCTGTGAAACACTTGCATTACTGACTGACTAACGTTATTCGGCAGCTCTCCAGTCTTCTTTATTGGAACTCTTCATGCTGTTCACCGTCTCACCTTAAGGTGAACAATCAAATTTGTTATTTGGAATGTTTATTAGTAAATCCTCCTCATGACAATTTAGCATAGCAATGTTTGCAAAATGCCTTTCTAAAGTAATTTTTGCTAATTTTAAAATAAGTCCACACAGCAGGCATTTTCCTAACTGTTCAGTGTGCAGATGTGCAAAACAATATGGGTCACAATTTCAAAAAGGAATTATCGGTGGTAAATATCGGCTCATATTTAACCTGTGGCTGAGGGGCGATTTGTCATATCAGTTGATTTCGATACAGATACAATTGCTGCATCTCTGGCTATAATGCACCATTAATAATTAATAATTATATTGTTATAATTATCAATATTGTTTGACAAGGGAAAAAAATAAACCTGACAAAATATTTCACCACATCTCCCCGCCCTACACTGAACTGAGATCTGTTCAGTTTGTGCTCCTTACCTTCTATACTCTAAGTACTAGTTCATACCTAAACTCTCCAGGTAAGGTGACACTTTGCAAAGGTATGTTCTGAAGGCTTTCGGGCCATTTCTTCCATCTAGACCTGAAACCATCCGCACTGCAGCAGCCGCCAAGCTCACCTGTGCGCAATCTCGTCTGCCACCTTCTCCTCGGGATCATCCACTGTTATCTCGTATCGGCCTGTAAGGTCCATCTCTGCTCTGGGGCCGAGCCTCTCCTTGGCCGGCTGCTTTCTCTTGTGGTGGCCTCCGTTCTTCTCCCCGTCACCTTTCTCCATATACCCGTCCAGCTGGCTATCCAGCATGGCCTCGACGGCGCCCCCCTGCTGTTCCTGCATCTCCTGCCTCTCCTTGTCCATCAGCTTGCGGGCCAGCACATAGTTGTAAGTCTCGCACTGCCGACTGCTCATGCTGACTCCGCCCTCCATTCCCATGATGCCCAGCTCCGCCGCTACTGCCTCCTGGCTCTGCTCCTGCACCACTGAGCCCCAGATGTTGTTGACCCGCCGGCCCAGTGCCCCAGCGGACAGAGGCGCTGGGGTGGGCGCAGGAGGGGCCGGAGGGGCTAGGGAGCAGCGCTGGCGCTTCCGCTTCCACAGGGCGGCTCCCTCATCGGAATCAGAATCGCTCTCGCTGCTGTCGGCTGCAGCCATATTGCGGTAGCCGGTGACGGAGGGGGCCGTCTGTGGGGGGGGACGGCTCTGGAACGACTGGCCCATGAATCCAGCAGCTACATGTGGCTAGAAGACAACAATGAGAGACTCATATTACCATGTGTCAGCAAGTGCCTGCCGTCACAAAAATTATATACATCGAATATGTATATTACAGCGGTACCCCGGTTCTCAAACTCACTAGAACTCGAATTTCTTGAAAGTCAAACAAACCCGTTTTACCTAGAACTCAATTTGAATATCAGAAGTCGAACCGTGAATGCTGACCTAATATAAATTGTACGCGTCACAGACTGGACGATTAACCAAATAAAGCAGTGCAATATTACAGTAACTAACAATAAATAAACCACTAACTTACATGTACGATTAGAGCATTTATTTAAAATTTATTTTACCATGTAAATTAACTGAAAACCAGTTCTCACTGCTTTACGTGATATTTGGGAGAAATAGCTGATTACGCATCAGAACTGCCTGGGATACAAACGTCATGCGTGTAACTATTCTCTGCAGCCAATAAGGGCAAAGGTGTGTCGTCATGGAAGCGGTTCCAGTTTGTACAGCCGGGTGAGAGGTCACAATGCATCTAACCATAATGCATTGCATCAGGATCAAAACTTATGATGCACTTGTAACTATTCTTCCATTTTCTTTTACAAAAACTGGGGCAATTTACTACATAAATGATCAGGGCCACAATCGCTGAAGAACCAACTCTCATCTAGCAAGAGAAGAGCATGAAACCACTGGACTATATGTAAAAAAATGCATTGTGATTATGAACATTCTTATTGCCACCAGTTTGAAAACTGTATTGTGATATAGCCTAAGCATTTGTTGCTTTAAGCCAGCGCTGTAAGCATGTCGAACGCACCCAATGACTGGACTGGGGAAACAAACTGAAACACGGACTTAATACAGAGGACTAATGACAACAACCAGAAACAGCTGATCACATGGGGATCCCACACAAGGTTAACGAGGGGGCACGGACGGACACGGAAGGAGCATATGATCGGGGCAGGAGAGGGGTAAAGTTGAGATAAGAACTTTATCATTTTGGAAGCCACATTTAGGTGTAATTTTGGGGGGGCGGGAACAAATTAATTGGTTTTTCATTATTTATGGGAAAAATTCGAACATTTTAGAATTATATCCGGAGTCTGCAACAGATTAAGTTCAAGAACCAAGGTACCACTGAATATGAAATATTCAAGTCAATGCCATAAAACACTGCAAGGCACCAGGAAAAAAAAAAACAAAACAAATGTATTACTTAATCATTTAGCAGAATGCCAAGTGACACACATGCATGGAGTAACCTTAAACACACTTTCCTAAGGGATTTTACAGACACTCAGGGTAACCAAATTTTCCTCTTAAACAGGGACATAGATGTCTGCCACACAGCGGGTGAACTGTGGCACCTGGTCACTCTACCCATGAGCAATAGAAAAATGTCAGCTCCTGTGGACTGGACACCTCACTGGTTATGGAGTGTAGCGTGAAGAAACGGATACTATTCTTGAACATCTCAATAAAGACAAACTCTTATTGTGTGGATTTATGCATTCTGGCGAAGTGGAATGGAAAATAAGGAAGAGTTTGATAAAGGAAGAAACTGTAATTCATTAACATCCTTTTCAGAATAGTTGGGATACCAGGATGATGTAATGCTAGGTCTGATGGTCACCCAAAATGACGTGGTGCAGCTGTTACTCAAAGACACATTCAGAACAGGGAAGTAACAAGAATGTTACTGTCACTTGCCTGTGGAAGCATAATATACCATCCCCATCATATTCCTTACATCTTCAAAGGCCACAGGCAAGGCTGAGTTTTGCTGCATTGCCACATAGATAGATATCATAGATATCATTTTTAAGGAGTAATATAAAACATAGCAGAGGATGGTTTCGATCCATCGACCTCTGGGTTATGGGCCCAGCACGCTTCCGCTGCGCCACTCTGCTCCACAGACCCTTCTATACTTTACTTAAAACCATTGTTAGGGCGAGCCCTCTAAAGGTTTCCTTCTGAAATTTTATGTTTCAGAACATAAAATTATCATTTCAACAAATCGACTACTATAGGGACATTTCGGAATATAACGCCATTTGACTTCTCAGAAAATACTCAAGTGTAATACTTCAATGATGCTGAGCAAACACGCTAAATGGCTACGTATTTAGCCTTCGGAAAAGGCAAGTTGTTGAATAATACGTTAAATTTACATAATTTAAGTAACAATTACGCTTGAAGGATAAGAACGAAATAAACACCACGTCAGGTACTAAACCTTCTAGCTAAACAGAAATATTAGCTTTATTTTGCTCAAGAAACAGGGTGTCTAGCACACTATGCTATGAAAACTGGCGGGATGTGTCCGATACTTTTCCAATGTCATAATATTTTCTGAAACAGCAGTGACAACAAATCACCTGGACTCGTTCTCCAGCCGTTATTCCCATTTCAGATTCGGAGTCAGACCCAGAGATCTCTCCATCTTCCAGATCATCCATTTTATCTGCACCAATCGCCGCCATTTCTCATAACCCGGAACTAAATGGATTTTCAACAACGTTTTTTTTTTTTAAATCTTCTTTGAGTGCCTTTGTCGGTTGTAAAAATTTGTTACTGCCACCTATAAACCTGGAGGCCAGAAAGCAATGCATTACAATATTATTGACTTTGCAGTAGCGTACAGTGGTATATGGTTTTTTATATGATAAAGAAATTGCATGCCTTTACAATAATCTGATAATAGTTGGCAAGTTTTATATTCGTAAGTGTATATTCCTTAAGATTGTTCCCAATTTTATAACTATTGAAAATGACTTATTGCTATTCTTTAAAGTATTTAAGGAAATGAATAGTAATAACACCAAGAAACTGCATGCGAAATTGAAATTGTTTTTTCCAGGTGAATAACCGGACTTTGTTTTTGGTTGTGTGTGTGTTTTAACTTATGTTGCTGCAATACTTTGTTATGCGCGATATCTTGTTGCTGTTTGATTAACAAGCATTACGTTTAAAATGGTATATGGTGTGCTCAGATACTATGTAGTCCATTATTTAATTGTAGAAACCCATATTTAAGGACAGTTACAAATAGCAGAGTGGATATATGTGTGGGTATGTGTGTGCATATATATATATATATATATATATATATAAACATTTAACCGTTCCTTCGCATTTACCATCAACAGATTTATTTCTGGTGCCCATTTGCCTTTTGTTGTCTGTAGACATGTAATTTAAAAAAGAGAAAAAAAAAACTAGCAGAGGATGGTTTCGATCCATCGACCTCTGGGTTATGGGCCCAGCACGCTTCCGCTGCGCCACTCTGCTCTATGTAGATATGTTTAGCAGATTGTTCTTATAAGGTTCATCTAAGAACTAAGTTTGGTCAAATGGTTGTGGTGAGATATTCAGTTCGAGACAAGTCTGCACACACATTTACATGTATGTGACAGTTTTATTACATTGTAATTTTAGGTTTATAATGGAATAATATAGATATGCCGTAAGATTTCATATATGTGTGATTCCGGATGCATGAGAGCTGGCAACCATGTTATTGTGATAATTAAACATAATAATAATAATAATACATTTTATTTCTAATGCACCTCACATTAAAGCAAATCTCAAAGTGCTACAAGAAAAGAGTGCATATTTGGTTTGCGCTTGTGAATCTATACTGTATCTTATTTTTCCATTATTTTCGTAGTAAGCCAGTATAGGATGTTTAAAGATGTATAGTTTGAAAAGTCAGCTCGCACGAAACTTAGGTTATTATGTACGCGTCCTTGCATTTTATTTTGTTTCGGCTTCAGCTGCTCTGTACCTAATAATGGAGTAATAAAGGTCGGAAAGGCCGTGCCTCACGCGCACCAATCGCGCGAGCCGCTGTCACGAGGTAAACCTGCCCCGTCTGCGTGCTCGTGAGCAGTTCAGCACTGGTCCCCCCCCCCACACGCGCCATGCCGCACTTTATAGCCCTTAACGTCGCGAGGCAGTGGGCCTTAAGGAAGACCGTCATTTTAGCTAGTTATCGACAGTCGAGGACTATGTCAACGCTCCTGATCAATCAGCCCAAATACTCGTGGCTCAAAGAACTGGGCCTGAAAGAGGAGAATGACGGCGTGTATAATGGGACCTGGGGAGGCAAGGGAGAGGTAAGAAGAGATAAGCCAGCTAGCCATGTTTCTAAATATAAATCGAAAAATGGTTGCAAGAATTGTCTGCTATTTTAGCGTCATGCATCGTAAAAAGTTTACAAGTTATTTTATAACGCGTAGCAGATCAAAGCAAAATGTTAATATCCCCATAGTATATTTAATGCAAATTAATCTCCAAGTAAAGCATATGCTTCAGTTTTGCGTTGATAAATGCATGCTATGTAAAACAGGAGAGCTTTTTTTAATAAACTGTACGAATTTCTCGTGTAGGGTCAACAATGAAAGTGGGAACTTTGCACAGGTTCTCGTAATAGCTGAGCTAGAACAAAAGGATCAGTCAGATCAGAGAAGTTCAAATTCGGCTGTAGAGCTATATGCGCTAGACTGAGTCTTGGCTGATAATTTAACCGGAGGCTGCGTTGCTTATCACATTGTCCCTGTCTGACCGATCTCTGGTTAATTAACGTGCGAGTATATGGGGCACGCGGCACTTTTACACACTTACCAACACCGTCCATTTTATTAATTCCCTCACTGTTACTGGAAACATCCAAGAAACCACTACGTGTATAGACCGATTGATAAGTTATGTGAACGTTGAAGCTTCCAAACAACATTTATTTGTATGCATCCCTTAAAATGATGCACCCTTAATTGGAATGTAATTGGCTTATGTCTCTATTTGCGGGACACTCTTATTGGTAAGGTGCTGTCTTAATAACTGTGTATAATCTATATTATATTCACAATCTATCTGTAAAAGACAAAAATCGTTGTAATACGGTGTTCACAGGTCGTCACTTCATATTGTCCAGCCAACAATGAGCCGATTGCCAGAGTGCGCCAGGTAAATACTAAAACTGTGTATGGCTTACATTTTTAAGTTGCGTGACATTAGCTTTTTCATCATCGCTAATCAACTTGATTGTGGTTTATGGCAAGTTAATATAAAGTGCTTTTCAAAAAATATTTAAGGCAACCATGGCAGAGTATGAAGAAACTGTACAGAAGGCCAAGGAGGCTTGGAAAATCTGGGCAGATGTGAGTAAATTATGTCTCGCTTTAGATTCTGATCCGAGACGTAATACCCCTTAAACTGACATTTCAAAAAATGGAGGTCACACAGAGCCATTCTTCTGAAAAGTCTGTATTCTCATCTTTCTTTTCAAATCTCAGATTCCAGCACCAAAACGAGGGGAGATCGTGCGGCAGATAGGAGATGCACTGAGGAAACAGATTAAAGTGCTGGGGAGCTTGGTAGGAGCCCTACCCTCCATGACAGTTTTGAAGACAACTTTAAATTATTTGCTTGTACAGCTTTTTGTACCTTTTTTTTTATAAGCAAACTTATAAAGCTAAAAGTTAGATTCATGCACACATTAGCAATATGAATCTATTTTTAATTGACTTTTTCAATAATGAAGTATCTCCATTATGTGGAGACCCTGACATCCCATTTCCTGCCTGTGATGGCCCTTTGGTTACAGGTGTCCCTGGAGATGGGTAAGATCTACGTGGAGGGCGTCGGAGAGGTGCAGGAGTACGTCGACGTGTGTGACTATGCTGTCGGCCTGTCGCGGATGATTGGCGGCCCTGTGCTGCCCTCGGAGAGTAGGTCTACATTTTTTCATCTTAGAATAACAGAGACACTGCATGTACATTGATGTGTCTGTGCAGTATTTGTCTATGTGTGTTTTTGGAACTAAGGCATCTCTTAAAATGAACTCGTCTCCAGGACCTGGTCATGCTCTGATTGAGCAATGGAATCCGGTGGGGCTTGTAGGCATCATCACGGCCTTCAACTTTCCCGTGGCTGTGTACGGCTGGAACAACGCAATTGCGCTCATCTGTGGCAACGTTTGCCTCTGGTCAGCCACCTCTTTGTTTAAAGTACTATGGATTTGCCAGTAATATTAGCAAAAAGGGCTTGATCTCACAAACACTGTTTCTGTAATACTAGTTGACGTGTCACTGCTTGCCTCCTTAGGAAAGGGGCCCCCACAACACCTCTGACCAGCGTCGCCGTGACTAAGTAAGTATGGGACCCCCTGCTGCTGACTGTTCTCTTTTCGGTGACAGTTGTCTGAGTCTTGTAGCCAGACTTGGGGTGTACTCACACTAGGCACGGTTGCTGTGAACCGCGCCCGAGTACGATTGTCCCCCCTCCCCACTCCCCCTCTGG
>JABFDZ020000118.1:3341191-3361997 GCA_019775955.2 Pollimyrus isidori
CCTGTTTCGTACTCCAGCGCGATTAGTGCTCACACTACATGCGAACCGCGCCCGAGTCCAAGTGAACCGCGCTCTGGGACACCTCTTCCAAGCGGGCCAGGGACGGCCAAACGAACCGCGCCTGGGCGCGATTCGGAGCACTCACACTAGTCGAACCGCGCTTTGGTGGTCAAACGCACTCGGGCGCGGTTCGAATTGCCTAGTGTGAGTACACCCTTGGTTTCTCATGGACTTTCTATGAAAATGGCCAACAGAAGTCCAAAACTCTCAATCTGAACCAATAGTGGAGCCAGAAATAACAGCGAGGGCGGGCTGGCAGAATATTTGATGGACCAATCCCATAACGATACACGCGGTGACAAAGTAACACTACAGACATTTTTTTTTTTTTTTGGTCAGTTTTTAAATGACCAATGGCATTATTAAGACCAAATAAGCAAAGAGAGAACTATTTGCTTTTCATAGCACACTTCTTCCGATTGATCAAGCCACACATACCTGTCAGACACAATTGTTTTATTGTACCGTATTGCTGGCCATGAGTGGGTCTTCCATCTGGTTGTGCCCAGCACTGCCCCCTCCTACCCATGCCGTGGTAGATCTGAACCAAATAGGCCAAGTGCATAGGATAGATTTGCCAAGTTAATCTGCAAATCAGTTCTAGCTGCCTCATGGTGAGGTGTGGCAGAGAGCACGGCGTTGTTACTAAGTTAGGTTCAGGCGAGGTCATGAGGCCCCTGCAGTGGCTGGATATTCTGAGAACTCTGCATACTTTCAGCCTTGAAAGCTCAAAGGGTATCAGCAAAGACTTTTATATCAGGAGAGTTGGGGAAGAGCTTTTGGTCACAGTAGTGCATCCGTTAGTGCCTCGGAGTGTTCTTGTGATAGTCTTAGCTCTTGAGCATCTTTTGTGCTCTATCGAGAGCGGTATGGCATACCGCAATTAGTATAGGTGGTCATGCTGAGGGCTAATGCTGGACTATACTCTCTTCTTCTCCTACTTTGTTGTGTCCCATCTTACAGAATCGTGGCAGGGGTGCTGGAGCAGAACAACCTTCCTGGAGCCATCTGTTCCATGACCTGCGGCGGTGCCGACATTGGGTGAGTCTCGCACGTTGGTGTTGGGGTGTTCTGCAGCTTCCTGAGGTGAGGTGGGGTTTCCTCCAAAAGTTCCTTATGCTAAGTATCCTTATGTTACGTGTGTAACATAGAGGTCACAGTATGTAATCCTTAGTACCATACAATACTGTTGATCATGGACATTATCTTGCAGTAATCCCACACCTCTCAACCATCCATGTCCAGTATTCCTGTCATACTTTCGACTGAATACTGTGTTTTTGTATTTCTGCATTGCTATATGCAATTTATTTGTGTGTTTATATAGTTTTTATTAAAGCCTTTGCAGGATTGATCCAAACGACATCTCACTGAACTTAGTACAGTTACAATAAAGATACCTTGTACTTTGCAAAAGCTTGTAACATTAATCTATTGTTCTGGTACCAATGACTAGTCCAGTTGTATAAATGGATGAAATTAATTTCTTTGAGGTGAAACCATCTCAATTGTTGTGTTGATGGGAAGGATTAAATATGGTCATGAGATCCATCCATCCATCCATCAATCTTCCAGCTACTAATCTTTCTCACAGTTGTATAGGGGCCTAGAGCAATATCAGGCAACACAGGCCTAGAAATAGGGCTGCACCCTAGAAGGGATGCCAGTCTAAATGGAGAAATGACTCTGAAAGCCAAGGTGGGTGGGATCACCATACTATATCAATCACTGATTGATTTAACTCGTTTGTCATTCTGTACCCTCTGTCCACAGGGAGGCACTAGCAAAAGATGAGCGTGTGGGCCTGGTCTCATTCACCGGCAGCACTCATGTGGGGAAGAAGGTGTCCCTGATGGTGCAGGAGAGGTTTGGTGAGTTTGGACCTTTCCAAGTAGAAGCTCAGTTGACTGAACAGTAGTCAGGGCCTTAGTGTTTACATTTCTCCTCTTTCTTCCTGTATCTTAGGCCGTCAGTTGCTGGAGTTGGGGGGCAACAATGCCATTATAGGTACATTTTATTCCATTTTTTCCCATCAGTTGTTCATCATATGACTTTGACAGAGGCTCCACTCAACAGAGGTTGTCCAAAATAATGTTTTCTGACTCTTGATGGTTTACTCGTGGTTGCATTTGCATTCCTCTCCACCCCAACAGTGTTTGAAGACGCAGACCTCAACCTCGTCGTCCCCTCAGCAGTCTTCGCCTCAGTGGGAACCGCGGGTCAGCGTTGTACCACCACAAGGAGGCTGGTAAGATGAAGGGGCGTCGGCTTCTGGTCCACCGCTCCGAACTTCAGTTTGATTAACCGGTCTGGGGCCAAACAGTATTTTCTCAGGAAGCCTCAAAACTAATGTAACACAGATCCCGTGTTGGTGCATCTCTTCCAGATGCTGCACGAAAGCGTTCACGATGACGTCGTGGAGAGAATAGCCAAAGCATACAAACAAATCCGCATCGGTGACCCCTGGGACCGTGAGTTCATTACCTCTTCAGAAGCCCTTTCATCTGTATGATGGCAGTGCACCTGTGTGGTAACAGATATACTCAGTGACTGTTTAATTGCTGTCATTTTACTAGAAACTGAGAGCCTCCTGTCAACTAAATGAATCAGACTTTAGAAGGTTAATTCTTTTCTGGAACCACCCCCTGGCTCACTGGAAGAAATTACATTTATGTGGATCACATGACTGCTTTTTGTGCCAACAGCAAACACACTGTACGGACCACTCCACACCAAACAGGCCGTGGAACAATATAAGCAGGCTTTGGATCAAGCAAAACAGCAGGGAGGAACTATTGTGTATGGAGGAAAGGTGAGTGTGTTAAAAACCAGAACTCTAAGACTCAGCTGACGGGAGCGAAAAACCTATAAAATTTAGCATTAGCCTTAATCTTACTCCTTTAAATACATTTACAAACATCGCCATGACCTCTAGCAGGTTGCAATTCAATGCATGTTGGTCAGTGTTGGACACATTCTTTTATTCTTCCCCCCAGGTGATGGACCGTCCCGGGAACTACGTGGAACCTACCATCATTACTGGCTTGGCGCATGATGCCCCCATAGTGCAAACGGAGACCTTTGTACCCATCCTTTATGTGTTGAAGTTCAAGGTCAGCACCTGCTTGACACCAATGCCTGAAACCGATCCCTGCTTGTGTGTAGCTACTCTGGAGAGTATTGAATACCTATAGAAAGATCAGTCTAGTTCAGAGCCATAAATACATGGAATGTAAACATAATTCTGAAGATGGCATTGACTAAATTCATGTGGACATTGTCAGAGGCCTAGAGTGGAATTTCACGGGAGTTGCTTGTGCAGTTTACTCGCATGCTTAATACGAACACATTCGAAAACACGCCACCAGAGGTCTGTGTTTCTGCTAACTTCTGTTCCATGGCAGAACGAGGAGGAAGCCTTCGCCTGGAACAATGAGGTCAAGCAGGGGCTGTCCAGCAGCATTTTCACCAAAGACATGGGCCGTGTGTTCCGCTGGCTCGGGTGAGAACGGTCATGGTCTGACTCTGGAATTGGCTTCCTCCTGGTGGTTTGGACATTTCTGCATGTAATTTCCTCAATTTCGGCTCCTCCAGCCCCAAAGGATCTGACTGCGGCATCGTGAACGTGAACATTCCAACCAGCGGGGCCGAGATAGGCGGCGCCTTTGGTGAGCGGGCCGCCTCAGCGTCACTGTGCCACTGGCGCCACCTTATGGCAGTAAATTCTGACCTGTTGATGATGCTGTTTTTTTTGTTTTTTTTTAAGGAGGGGAAAAACACACGGGAGGTGGGAGAGAGTCGGGCAGCGACTCCTGGAAGCAGTACATGAGGAGGTCCACCTGGTGCGTATTCAGCAGTTAAACATCCGACTCTAAACCAACCGTGAAGCCAATTTGCAGGCCCAAATGTATATTCCAGAAGCGTTGAGATGATTGCCTGCAAAATGTCCCTAAATGACAGGGGAGTTTAATTGACCCATAAACAACCATTCCTCCATGATCTGCCCCTAGCCAAAAAACTCACTCAAATGAAGCTGAATTTAATTCTACATTCTAAACGGACTGTGACCACGAATGAGTGTCACAATGTCACAGGCCATGTCACTAACAAGTTTGGCTGTCCTTTTCCCTGCAGCACCATCAACTACAGCAAAGACCTTCCCCTAGCCCAGGGAATCAAGTTTGAGTGACACGACGGGACCCACGTTGGCAGGATGGCAAAACCCTGGATTTTACTGGCTTATTTCCTTGTTTATATATTACTGGACAAATGGGAAATAGGCTCAAACACTAATCATACAAACCCTTTTCTCAGTAGGTCTAACTACGTTTGCAGTTTAAGCAGTTTTTTTGTGTACTGCTGTGACTTCAACATGAAACTGTAGCTGCCTTGAAAAGATGTAAACCATGAAGTGTGCATTATCGGACAATGTGTGAGATCTGCCTTCCATTTCCAAGTTCTGTACAAATAATCCATGCCTCATCAGGTGTGTTTGTAGCTTACTGTTTGTGATTTTTGCCCTGGAAAAAAAGTGGTTGAACTGTCATTCAAATGGGAAAAACACTGTTACTGACATTCTATGGAATGTCATACTTAAGTCATAATTTTAGGTAGGCCCTGTTTCCCCCACTCAGTTTCCTGCAATAAGAGTTCAGTTTCAGTTCAATTTGTTTCTAATACATTGCAATAACATGAAGGCTAGTAGTAGTAATAAATGTATTTACATTCTGTTGCTCCCCAACAAGGTCCTTGGAGATTTGTAGCTTAAGCTCCTCTGTTACAAACGTAAATCATTTGAAAATGAGATGTTCAGTTTAGAAATAAGTAATGAATCAAAGGAACTGTAAAGGTATATAAACTTTATATGTTCTAGGTACAAATCCAGACCAAGATTTTGTTTCAAACAGCCAGTGGAACACAGGGTAGCATACTGAGAGTACTCAACTGGTCAGTCGAAACACAATCCTTGTCTGAATTTTATAAACACTGACCCTGAACTTTCCACCTGTTGAGCTCATATTAGAAGAGTTGTTTAAAGTCCAAAAAGAGATGTTGTACACCAAGTTCAACCTCTTATCTGAAAGGCATAATCAGGCTGCCCACACCCACCCTCACCGGAAGGGGGCTGTCTGACTAGCAAGCACAGTGGCATTAATATTCTTTGTAGACATTTCTGTAAAATACCCTGGGATAGACTGACATTCCATCCAGGGAGTAACCCAACCCTGAGCAGGTCAGGATAACTCAAAGGCTGCTTGCGGTACCACACAGCACTGGTAACAGAGGAACAGACAGATTTCTCTAAAACACTAAAGATAGTATATGGTTTCATTTTGTCGAAGAGTTTGAGGCGTGGCTACTTGGATGAATACCACAGTTTCCATTATCCTTCTGACAATAGAATAATGACAGAAGGTATAAGCCGCTTTAAAATGAACATTACACATTTCCTGTAAGCGTGCAATGGACCAAAACAGCACCGAAAAAGTTTGTTTCGTGCAGGCATGATATCGGCCTAAGCTCCATAACTCGATAAAATCTCAATTCATAGACAAAATCTATATTATAAGCAGTAATACCATGAATCACCACATCTGATTTAACAGAATTTGCCAAGTGTCAGAAACTAAAGGACTAAATTCATATACATTACAGTAAATCTATTTATTGCCGGACTCTGTTACACAGAACTTGGCAAGCAAAGAATGTCCATAAGAAAAGATTAAGAAAATATGCCTGACTGCGAAGACCCACCCCTACCCCTATTACTGACACTCAGTGAGGGCTTTTGAAATCATACAGACCAGTGGAAAAACAAATTGTCTGTACGGAACACGGTAAAACGCACATGCAAACAGCCCCCCCCCCAAGCAGTGCACTAATACAGTGGAAATGTTCATTCTGCAAACACTGTAACACTGCTCTTAATACACCAGTCAAACAGAACTGAGGATGTTAGAGACTTGAGGAAAAACAGGTGCACTTTGAATCGTACAAGACTTTCTTTAAACTAGAAGAAAAGGAGAAAAAGCTTCCCGATTTCTCGCAGCCCATCGTTAAACATGGAAAATTAAGCTGGACATCACAATTCTTAAAACGGAAGCGATATACAACCTACGCAATACGGATTTCATTTCCGGCGCCGGAATAAGGAGCCGATCAATAAACTGAAATCGTTAATGCATCGCAATCTTGAATGAGCTCCGTTGCTGCGCGAACACACCGGCTACGTGGGCCGCCAGTTTTGTCCCCAGGTGGGGGGCGATTTCTGTGAAGAGACGCTTCATTTGCAGCAGATACTCACTGCAGAGTCTTGTTTAAACACCTTTTAAAGAGGTGCTTGTTAAAGTGAGAGCAGATTTACTTGTTTGTCCATTCGGTCCTTTTTTTATAAACTGTGGGGAGATTTATTGGGTACACAGTGCACTTTTAAGTCCTGAGACAGCTGAAGAGTAAGGAAGAAAAATTATTGCACCATTAAAATTTGTTGTTCACCTTACAGAGAAAGGCTTGTACTTTTTAAAAAGACAGATGCACCCTAACAAACTCCCCAGAGCCCATCCAGTGTTGGCAGCAGAAGAAACTTCAGGTCTCTTCTAGAAGCTTTTGCAAATTCTTCTGAATCTAGTTTTGAAAATGGGAAATAGACAGGGAAAACAGGTCAGAAAACACCTGAAAAAGTAAAGTTAACAACATCCCAGCTGGGTTTCGCTTATATATCTTCCAATAAAAGTTCTAGATCTACAGCTTGTGGGTTTCATGGAAGGTGTTTAACTTCAGACAGATGTTCATGAAACTGCTGACTTCTTTGGCAGTGTCTATGAGGGAGTTTCCTTAGAACCTGGGAATAACATGAGGGAACAGTGTTTGCACCATGGGCTACACCTGGCCATAAAACCACCATGAAGTAAGCATGGAACCGGATAATGCCCACTTGATGACTATACTCCAGTGTTTAACAGCAGACCCTGTGGATTAAAAGGTATACTTTCTACTGCTCAAGATCCACATTCTGTGGGCCCCACTGCAGGTCACAGCTCATTCTGCACCAGACGCAAGTGGTTTCCCAATAGCAGCAGCACTGCCGCAAATGTCAGCTTTGGAAACGCCAATGGTGCAAATATTCAGCAACCTTCGAATGCTTTTCTCTCATCACATCTCTGAAGTGGTGCTACTGGGTAGGGCTCCATGATCACATTATGATTTAATGGCGATTCTATGGCACACGTGCAGTAATCACACAGGCTTTACACGAAACATGTCCGGATGCTGGCTATACGGACGTTTACTTACACTCACTGTCCGGAAAGCAGATTAATGGTGCACCTAAAATACGAATGCTTTTTGGGACACCAAAGAGTTAATAATCCGTCTGGCATACCCTTACTAAATTTGGTTAGTGGAGCCACATGCTACTACTTTGGTAAATCATGAAAGCAATTTATAAGCACTGAAGTGGTGGTGAAGAAAAGGGACAGATCAGCAACCACATCATCTTTTGAAAGACGTCAGTGGTGTGGTGGTACTTTTTGGAGTTAAAAGTCCACCATGTTTGTTTAACATGAGGATACTCTGCATTTAAACACATTACTAACTTTTGGGTGTCACCATACACCTCTCATTAATATTTCAGGTGTACTACTAATATGCTTACCAGATTGTGGGCATAAGTAAATGTCTATATAGTACTGAAATGCAACGTGAAATGTTTTGCCCGCGATCGAAAGCACTGGTGATTATTGCACATGCATCATATAATCGCAATGCGATATTGGGCCACCCCACTGCTCATCAGCTTTGGAGCCTCTGAATGCTGAGCAGATCCCAGCAGTTCTCTCATTCCAAGGCTTCTTTTTCTGGTGGGGGAGGGGTACCTCCACATGTTCCCCAGCCAGCTAAGGTGATATAATCCTTCCATAACATCCTAGGTGTGCCTGAGGGCATCTGCCCACTGCCACACGCACTGAGTGGCTCTCGAGCAGCTTTCAAAGTGCTGATCCTCAGGCCTCTTCTGTAGCTGCCGCTTACTACCAGTCGGCAGCCAACCTAATGACTCACCTTAGGATCAGTGCTGGTATTTGTAATTAAGTTCAAGTCCTTTATAATGTGGCGTTTCCGTTATTTTGTGCACGCTCTACATACGCATATATAAACCAAAACTGCCATTGTTCCTACTTACTTTATAACTTAGATCACAATTGCCAGACCTCAGTCTCACACATGCTGGTTAACCGCCATTAATCTAAAAAGAAGCAGCTCACCTCACGCGAGCCTAAGGCGGGACAGCTTGCTACAAATGACTTACTAATGACTTTCTATTAAAAACAAAAAGAAAAAAAAAAAATCTTGCTATTGGGTTAGACTTGTGACAACTCCCTCAGAAGCCTCAGGATGCCATATTTAATAAACAGAAAGATTTCACACAAGGCTTGGGCATGTACCTTTTCTAGCTTGAATAGATTGGTCGACAACTCTCCGTAGATCTCTGCGCTAAACTCCGTCTGGGACTTCTGATGCAGAATGTTCCTACAACGGAAAGGCTTACAGCTCAAAATGACAGCTTTCAACCATATATAACATCTACTCAAGGCTGCAAGACGAGTCTAGGTAGGAGAGACAAGGCCAGGACGTAGGATTGAAGGAAAAGGACACCTCTGAAGGGTGCCCATTTGAACTGTGCGAAGCGCTCTGCCGATACCGTCAAGCTAAGGTTACCTTAATTTGTATCCAAAGTTTTACTAAATGACTGCAGTTTAAATATAAGCAAAAACAGTAGTGGGGAGATTTAGAGGGTTCTTACTCATTGTGTGGGAACTCCGTCAAAGACCTCAGTGAATTCAACCGCTGCTCCAGAGCCACTATCTTAAAGGCCATATAACATGAGGACAGGACCAGGACACACACACTGCGGGGAGGAAGAGCATCGAGCTTGTCAAGAGGGACGGCGGGACAGGCACCCGTTTAGCGTCAATAGTGATACCAGAATCAAGTCAAACGTCGACGTCAACATATATATTTTTAAAAAATAAAATAATCCAACTCACAAAAACAAATAGATGAAGAGGAGGGTGTTCAGCGAGACAGTTTGTGACGGCTTATGGTCGTGCGTAGCTGCCATCGCTGGGGCCAAACCTGGGCAGATGCACAGTGGACGGATGGGGGTTTAAAATGACCAGTTTTTTGGGACCCGCGTCAGAGAAATGGCCGAGGAGACGTACCATTGCGATGTGGGGTGTGCTTAGGGTCCGGGGTCTGCTGCCGGTGTATATCCGCGTGCACCGCCACCTGGCCGCTGAGGAAATTCTGTGGCAGGCTGGGAAATTCTTGATAACAGGCGGCAGAGAGAGGGAGGGGATTTGGTAGATTGCCTGAACCCGCCAAGCAGGAAATGACACGTGGACCTGTCTGCCCATGCATGCCAGGGCACTGCTTGCATTCCCGTTTACACAGGTTTAGTATCAAATGCCTGACACACCCAACCACCGTCTGGCAAAGAAAGAGTTCCCAATAATGTGTAGTCATGGGATACACGCAAGATGCTGCCTTACGGATGAGCAATTAAGTCGCGCTTAAGATCTAAATGCCTCAGTGCTTTAACACTTCCTAGAGTTTTGGGTGGATGTAGAACATTTGTTATCCCATCAGCTCCATATATGAGGCCACAGACAACACACAGCAAAAGCCTGGGCCATTTTCACTGGTCTGTGTGAGCCTTAACATGAAAAAATGTTTCACGTTCAAATATGTGAAAAGAAAAAGTTTTACCCACAATTTCTCCTTAAATTAGTAACTTAATTTAAACAAGAAACGTGCAGATTCTCCATATCAAATAACAGTCAACCCACAGAAATAGTTACAGAATCAAAACAATGTACTGGTTGCCTGTGTCAAAGTTACAAGTGGTTTACGAAATCTGAAGGACCTTCATTTGTGTGGGACAGGTAGAGGGTCAGAGAAGTGGTACAAAGACATACCTGCCATCTTCTCATAGTCTGGGGTTTGTGATCCAGAACTGCTGCTCTCCAGCATGTCCTGCCTGCGCTGCCGGACCACGCCGTCCAGATCCGCAAAATCCCCAGTAAAGCCCTGCAAGGAACAGGTGCCACACCTGATTGGTTGGAGACTCAACTATTCTGGACAACAGCAGGAAATGTGTTGTTGGTGGGAAGACCATGACCACTCAAATCACATGTCCAACCCCCTGCCAATCAACCTAGGGTCTTCACCTACTTTGAGGATAGAGAGCATAACATTTAAATTCTGATTAGCTTTAGAAAAAACATAAAAATAGGTACTGACCAGTGGGAGAGATGAGGGCCGAGTGGCTCTGAAACTGCTCTCTGCAGACGAGGGGGCGGGGCTGCTGCCTACGTTGTCTCCCTGGAAACACGACAGAATGTGCCAGATTAATTCATCCTGCAAGGACAGCTGGAGCGCAACATCAGCATGGCAAAGTGAAGCAACAACGTCCATCCTAACTGTGTAACATTCACATTACGACTCGTGATTTGCTTTTGCTGTACACTTAAAAACATGTCTTTATATTCCTCAGGTCTATTTTAAGTTCTGTATTCTGTCCCCCCGACCCTTTTAGGGGGGAGTTTAAGACAAACAGATCTTGGATTTGTACTGGAGTTTTATCACCACCTAATCCAGGAACAAAGTTCCGCACTCATTGCACCACTTTATCAGCAAGAGACAAGATAAAACGGTATTTTAACTCGCAACCACATTCAGATGTGAAGAGTCTATCTGCTCTGGGACCTACTTACATCTAAATGAACACAGATGGTCTTCAGGAACTTGAAGGTGGTGTCCCGGGACAGGAATGAGACAAAAACGTGCTGCAGACACAGGGTCGGCCGATTAGCACCTCAGATGCTCAGGCAGGCTGGAGAGGAGCTCAGACGCCTTCACTCACTCACCCGCTCACTGCTGCTGGTGGTAACGACCAGGGCATTTGGCACCAAGATGGCCGTCTTCGTTTTTTTAATGAAGGTAACCGAGAGCACCGGAATAGCTATCTACACAAGGGAGGGGTATGAAAATAGTCAGTGCTGGAGACTTTTTTAAAACCAGCAGCCATTCTCCCTCACAGACACATACGCATATCTAAAGTCACAGTGGGAGACCTTTGCGATACCTTGGTGTCCTTCCCAAAGACTTTGGAATGGAAACAGATCCAGTTTTCGGAGACAAACATCCTTCCCTGGTAAAGAATGTCTTTCTGCAAGGCACAGGTGTAACCTGAAGAGGGGCCTAAATTAATACCTTGTATTACCTTCCCCAGGTGCTAATGTCCAATCCCATCTCCCCGCATCACCAGCCAAGCATGCATAACACTGAAGTGATATATCCCAATACACCAGTTGAGAGATTTGTTCATGACAAGAGGTGGCCGATTTAATAGAACGAACAGAATTTTACAGAACAGACCAGACATTTGTAGAGAAGAAAATGCATTAGAGGTTAAACAGGGGACCTAAAATCCCAAACAGAGATGAAGAGTACAAACGGAAAGACGGCAGAGTTCACTTACTTTGTCGGAGGGGCTCATCTTTACTGACCTCTTTAAAAAGCTTGTGATACTGGGCATTTGTCTTGGAAAACTGAGAGAAAGGAAGAAAAAAAAAACAAACAATCATATATGGTGAATGTTGGATATACACAAACACAGTGCACACACAGAGAGTATTCGCTCTTAACTCTAAACTAATTACCATCCATGACAATAAAACCCAAAACGGCAGTCAACCGAAATATTACATAATTTCATATTCTGGTAAAAAGAAAGCGATAAAATGATAATCCTGGATTTGCTGCAGGTGACATTTTTCTTTAAGGATTTTATAGATAAAGAGTCAAGTGGAACCTGTTTTATTAAATGAGACAATGGCCCAGATATCGGCCGGTATCAGGCAGGGCTGATTAAAGTCCAAAGAGGTGTTGCATGTGGTGCTGCTGTCCAGTTGGGAAAAGCAACCCTTTGCTTTGCATAGCGATTAACGGTAGGTTAATTAAACCATAAGCAGCATTTTAAGATAATAGATTGTTCAAAATTACTCTGCTCAGCTTCTTTCACTGGAATCATTTGAAATTCTTTAAGGCTCTCCCTGTCCCTTGAAAAGGAGTAAAATAAATGCAGTCAAATCAATCGATTAAAGCTGTATGTAAATGTAAATAAAATTCTTTATTTACAAATATGAAAAAACAAAAACCTTCATTTCTCTTAATGAAAACACCAACCTGGGTAGACTGAGATTTCTTCCTCTCCAGCTTGGCTTCATAATCACTTGGACTTTGCAACAAGGGAAGCGGATCAATACCCTTCGACCTTAAAAGGATAGACAAAACATTATCACATATGTAAGAATAAATTCCCTAGTTTCTCTTACAACATGCACATGTACAATTAAGGGCTCAAAACAATTTATTGCACAAATTTCACTTTCAGCTGCTGGACTCCAGAATTGGCACCAGAGTTAAAATCGGATCAAAGTAACCTGTGTTGTCACACAGAGCAGAGGGGTAACCTAAACCTGCCAGTCGTGGTTATGTAAACCTTGTTCGCATGTCAACAGCAGAGCTCTGTACACACACAGCCAAGTCTAGTGTTGTAGGGAGACAGTATCAATTATTATTATTAACAGAGTTCAAACTGACCGCCTGGATCCTCAGTGTCTACTTGCTCTCACTATTTAAACATATAACATACTACATACCCAATGCGGTCCTCAGTGACCCACAGACAGTCCATGTTTTTGCTCCCTCCCAGCTCCTGGCAGGAGCAAAAATGTGGATTGTCTGATAGGGAGCTGGGAGGGAGCAAAAACGTGGACTGCTGAGAGTCCCCGGGATTGAACTGGGAAACACTGCCCCAGTCTCTTCCCCTGGCTCTCTAGTGCAGTTTAGTGCATTTCAGGCTTTGCCTTTTCTTAAAATGAGAGATTCCAGTGTCACCAGATCACTTTTAAATCCGCACAGTAGCGATGGGGGACCTTACCTCAGAAGTGACGGTTTCTTCCTAATTTCCGAGGTGTCCGGCTCGGTTTCTATTGACACGTCGAGGACCATGGGGGATTTTCCGCTTCTCTTGACTCTGTCCTCATTATCGGCCTCGGAACTGCGTTACAGAATTACGGGGTTTAACTCGTATTGAACTATATGGCACTTGTTCCTCAGTCAGTAAAAAAGGCTGGTGTACGGGTTTATACATCGTGTACAATATGATTAAATATCAGCCCAGGCTATAGTCATTTGGAGGAAAAATAAACCACGATTCATTTATATACTTAAAATGAATATTTGATACAATTCAAATCCTTTCATGCACAACCATATACCCCTATATACCCCTAGATTTTGCATGCAGAATTTTTTGCTAATTCACAGAAAAAAAATAATAATGCTATTATCAGCGTTTAACGCCAGTGTCAGCTGCGGGTTTAAAAAGGGTTCAAGGGAAAATACGGTAGCAGTCTGACAGAAATGCGAGAGAAGCCAAAGCACAGTGGTATTTAAGGATCATATTGCAGTTCCTCTAGGTTCAAAAGGCTGTTTCAGTGTTTCATGTTTGCTCGTCAAAACATCAAACATCCGTGATAAACAAACGAGCCCGTACAATCTAATGCACGCCTGTTGCGCTTCCTCAAACTGCTTTACTCGCCCCGCACACATCAAAGTTAATGCATTTAAGCTACTCGATCCTAACAAGTCATTTGCGTTTTTTAAAGTTACGTGCGGGTCGATGGAGAAAATAAACCAACGTCAACCGGAAATTTTATCAATGCATGCAAGAGGACCAGGTCCACGTCCACGGTCGCCTAGTCGCTCGCTTCGGGAATCACAAGCAGCCAACATCCGCTGGATAAATCCCGTTTTTTACCATATCCGGGGGGTTTAAATGGCGAAACGCAAGACCTGGAATCGCCGACGAGCGGCTGCACCAGGCGCTCCCGGAGACAAAGGATAAAGCACAAAGACCACAGTTTGCAAACCGGCGTCAAAATGTAGCGATTTTAGGCCTTACCATTACAGTGTAATGATAAAACCATCACCCCCCCCAAAAAAAAAAGTTTGCGAAACGGACGTACTTTGAGTGAATCCCTCTGGCATCCCTCCTGGCAGTCTTAGCGGATCTCGCCTCATCCGGCGTATGGGGCGAGGCCGTGGCCGCCTGCAACTGCTCAGTGATCAGCACCATGTCGCCGGGCACTGGCCGCTGCCCCAGTCTCCCTCATTTGCGTCCGGCCCTAACCCTCCCCCGCTATGCGTCCTCTGAGCCGGAGCCTTTCCACCGCCCCGAAGTTAAAACCCGGTGGGGGGAGGGACGTATCTAGATTAAGGGACAGGACGAGTTTCCCAGGAAACTTCACGCACTACAGGAAAATAGTACGTGTTTAACGCCTCCCCCGTTACCTGCTTTCCTTCTCTTTCTTTTTTACTTATCTGCAGTACAGGCTTTAGCTCTGTGATTAAATATGAATCAGTCGGGTAACGTTACTAGCGTTTGCCTACATACAGCTCAGTAACCGGATAGGCAGAGTAAATTCAGATGAAGTTTTGTTTGATTTACCAGCCAACGCTTTTCTGTTACATGTGGCCTTAAATCATGGTAATAGATTAAGGGCATCATTTCCTATTTAGCATAATAGTTTAATAGTTTTACAATGACATGCAGATTATTCACTTGTAATTTACAGGAAAGTTACTATCCGTCTTATAAAGTATATATTCAAGTGTTTATCTGGCAATATTTACCAAAACCTGTTAGTCCCACACATCCTTTATAGTTATACAGTTAGTTATTTCAGTATAGGCTACTTTTCTTGGAATTATATCCCCTAGTCTGAAACAACTTAAAACGTCAAAACTACAACTGCTTTAACTACTACACCACCTGTTGTATGACATAAAATGAAAATCGCGATGTGATTTCTCTGTGAAATTTTATTTCATTGGTGCTGCATATCATCGGGAAATATTGGAAATCGCCGTCAAGCTTCTCAGTGTAATTTTCGGGCGATCTGAAGGCTTCATAAATGTAAATACAGACCCAACTGACATAGTTCAATCTTTGCTTGTTCAGCATGATATGATAACACAAGGTCACAGAGCAGTTATGCACTATAGCTTCACCAGACTTTTCCTGATAATGGCAGAACGGCATATTTAATTTTCTTGGCTTCACCTGTTCAGTTGCTTGAGACTTATTAAGTTTTCCATAAGAAATGTTTTTTTCACATGCTACTATTGTATTTAAATTATTTTGTTTACTACTTTTGAACGTGTCTGGTAATGTTCCCTTATTTAATTGAAGTCAGGGTCTTGAGGCTGGCTGGGAAGATACAGATTTTTAAGCTTCTTCTGAGAAGCTGAAATACAGATAATATAGTATTACAATCGCCCTTCCCTTTTGACCGAAAAATAAACCCGAAATCTGTGCGATCAGGAACTTGTACAATTAAGCAAAAGAGGACTGTTTATTGGACTGTAATCTGGATTAACTGTGTGGTCAGCAATGCTGTCTCACACCTCAGGGAACAGGGTTTGAGTCTGAGGGTTTTGAGTTACCAAATAGCCCCTAGGTGTGCATGGCTGAGTAAATGGACGCTGAATAGGACAAGTGGTTACATAAAATGGATGGATGATGGAAGTCAAATAAAGAAAGAATGGACTACAGCTGTGAGCTGTTGTAAAAAGACTTTTGGTTGACTAACTATGGGTCATGTGTTTCCAGAACACCACTCGGGTTCAGATCAGGGAGGTTGTTCCTCCCAATCACCCCCTTCCAGGTCACACTGTCATTGCCCAGGTGAGCGTTGAAGTCCCCCAGCAAAACGATGGAATCCCCTCGTGGCAGGCTAACCAGCATACTACTAAGGGAATCCAAGAAAGCCAGGTACTCCGAACTGACATTCGGCACATAAGCGCAGATGACAGTCAGAGACCTATTCCCAACCCGAAGGCGCAGGGAGACAGTCCTCTCCTACACGGGGGTAAACTCCGTTGTTAAAGCACCGAGCTGTGGGGCCACCAATAGCCCCACCCCAGCCCGCCGTCGCTCACCCGCCGCAACTCCAGAATAAAAGAGCGTCCAGCCCCTCTCCAGGAGATGGCTTTCAGAACCTCACACACAAGCTCAGGCTCCTTCCCCACCAGAGAGATGACGTTCCAGGACTTTGCTGGAATACTGTATCATAGGGTTCTTTTAGATTGCTCTTTGTCTGGCCCCTCCCCTGGAACCTCTTTGCCTTGGGAGACCCTACCAGGGCTGCCAGTGCTGAGGGTTTCATACATCCCAGCATATTTTTTCCTATACAATAAAAAAAATCCTCAATACGTCTCAACACACTACAGTATGTTCAGAACTTTACTGCCTGTTTACTTACACATTCGAGAAAAACTTTCACATCTCTCCTTTTCTTCATGATTGGTTGCCAGTCACGTATAGAATAAAATCTAAAACATTTCTGATCACCTACAAAGTCCTCCATGGACTTGCCCCTCAGTATCTGCCTGACCTTCTTCTTCCTTACACTCCATCGCACACAAAGATGTTTGGGCTCCAACTTTATTCCTGTACCTATATTCAGATTATCCTTTATGGGTGGCAGGGCTTTCTGTGCCACAGCACCTATATTCTGGAATACACTTCCTCACAGTCTGCAAGAGGTAAAGTCTGTTAACATCTTCAAGCTCCAGTTGAAAGCTCATTTTTTTCAGGAATGTTATTATGTCTCTACCAATACATAAAATTCTCATTGATGTTTTGCTGCTGCTGTGACTTACAGTGGGTACGGAAAGTATTCAGACCCCCTTCAATTTTTCACTCTTTGTTATACTGCAGCCATTTGCTAAAATCATTTAAAATATTTTTTTCCCTCATTAATGTACACACAGAACCCCATATTGACAGACAAAAAAAAATCATTTTTGAAATTTATTAAACAAGAAAAACTGAAATATCACATGGTCCTAAGTATTCAGACCCTTTGTTGTGACACTCATATATTTAACTCAGATGCTTTCCATTTCATCTGATCATCGTCGTCTGAAGACCTTAAAGCTCACAATGCTGTCCACCAACGTTTACCATCCAACCTGACAGAACTGAAGAGGATCTGCAAGGAGGAATGGCAGAGGATCCCCAAATCCAGGTGTGAAAAACTTGTTGCATCTTTCCCAAGAAGATTCATGGCTGTATTAGCTCAAAAGGGTGCTTCTACTAAATACTAAATACAAAGGGTCTGAATACTTAGGACCATGTGATATTTCAGTTTTTCTTGTTTAATAAATCTGCAACAATTCCAAAAAAATTTTTTTGGTCTGTCAATATGGGGTGCTGTGTGTACATTAATGAGGAAAAAAATAATTTTAAATGATTTTAGCAAATGGCTGCAATATAAGAGTGAAATTGAAGGGGGTCTGAATACTTTCTGTACCCACTGTAATTGTATTGTAAAGCATCCTTGATTGTGAGAGAATCCACACAAAGCAAGGGTGAGGTTTTGATACCACAACTTAAAAGGTGTGACACCACTATGCCACCAAACTACCTGATTTAATAACATTTAAGCATTACATTAGTGTTATGGATTGTGTTTGTGGTTCTGTGCAGGAAAGCCCATAAGGTATGTTCACACCCACAAGCTTATATTGCCCATAAAATTGCAAATAAACAACTTAACCTCTTTAATCATCTGGTTAAAATAGGATGTTTTTAAAATGTTTCTTCAAAGGGAATTTATAATCCCATATTAGATACTGACTGGACGTGTCATTCTTTAAGACGTATATTAGCTGGAGTCACTTAATTGTGGAACACTGGGTTTCATGGCCTGTCCCTGTAACCACAATATCCTTATCTAGGTCTTCAGTTTATAGAAGTGTGTGCGTGCATTATGGGCAGCAACAAATCCACTTAACCACGTGGGAGCACCGTGGAAGAACGCAAGCAGCACAAGTAGATGTAGCTGATAACAGCACTCGAGGTGTGAGTCTGCTGGAGTACTGGCGAAATATTTATGCCAAGGTCCGTAAACTAACTCTACCAATAGATGGCGACAAAAGACAACACAATGATAAAATATAACGTTCCAAAACGGAAACATTTTCCAAGTAAAGTGAAGATGGAAGGAAAGAAACTAATCCTAACTACTAAATTGTTTTATCACAGGGGCATGGCAATGGGAGCTATATTGTTCTATTTTGTATCATATACTGTGTATATGCCTATATATAAAATGAATTGGCTAATGGCTGTTCTGCAGTCCATTACTGCAACGTCACGCATCACCATTACACCTATTTCACATAGTACGTGCCAGGTTAAGTCGATCTGCTGTTCTGCCGCTGGTTTGAATAAGCTGGTAACAAGTAGCATCTTTAGAGTGAAACAATAAACAAACATGGGCTGGTAATTTACTTACGGAACTTGCACATCATTTACCCTTTAAAAACGGATACCACAGCGGAGTGTTTTAATTGTCTATTTTAGGATTTAAAAAGAAGCGAGACAGATAAATTATGATTCTTAAGTGATAGTGTCTACCTCACTTCCCTTTCGGAAGTAGGTCTATTTAAAACCACTTAACTTTCAGCGATGTTTTAGATTAACTGCGCGACTTCTGGCAGATAGGTGCCGCTGTGGCCAGTTTCAGCAGCACAATTAAAGAAAAAAGAACGGAGGGGGGAGTCTGTCAGAGTTCATTTAGTACCGAGGGAACAATGCTGAAACTGGCAACGTAAGCTGCACCAGACCGGACCGCCATTAATCATGGCTGACAAGGGATGGGGGGTTAAGGCGGGGGGGGAGCGCTGAAGCTGCCAGCGCACTCTGTTAGTGATTATAGTGCCGGGTCTGGCGAGAGCGAGGGGTGAAGGAAAAGAAAGGTTCGTTGAAGCCTGTTTTCAGTTCAGTTGCAGCCGCGCTCTGCGGTCGGAGCTGCGAACACCCGACCCGCGGCAGTAATAATAACCGGGATCGGCGTTCTGCCGCCTGCGCTTCTTAATGAATGCGTGTGTGTGCTCTCCCTGTTTTCACTGGAAGGGCCACCCAGAGCTCCCGGCCGGGCCCATCTTAAATCATGACCACTTCCTGAGTTCCTGCTGTCACTCTGTGGTCGGGGCCTCTGTGGTGCCTGCGTTTGAGTGTCTGCATAATTGTACAGCAGCGCGGATTGTTACACAGTTCAGTTCTGCGATGGCTGAAATGCAGGGAGGAGTAAGAGATGAATGAGTGTTACAGAAATGAACGGTGTTTCAGAATACAGTGTAACACTCCAAAGTTTACAGACCAACGTATAGATTCAGTGCAATGTAACTCTCCAAAATTTACATATGAAACATTGAGTAACACAATACAGTATACCACTCCAAAATATAGATTACAGTACATGTATGGTACAGTTATAGAGTGTAATACAGTTAAGCACAAAACAGTGTAACACACCTAATTCTGGGTTCCACACAGTGGAACACTGCAGAGTGTAGACACAATGCAGTGTTACACGCCACAGTGCAGACAAAATGCAGTGTAATACACCAAAGCATGGAGTAAAGTATAACATTCTGGAGTGTAGACACAATATAATGTAACACACTATAGTGTAACATTACAAACTGTAGACACAACACAGCGTAATAGAACTATGTGTTGATTTGGCACAGTGTAAGATATTTAAGTGTTGCTTCATGACAATATAAGTTAGTCTCAGTACACTGAGCACACCGAGCTGTAGGCTGAGTTCGGCTTAATGCAGTCCCAGGAAGCCCTTCTCTCTTCATATCATGTCGCCTGGGAGCCCCAAGCTGCCCACTTCCTCCCGGGCTGGGCGACGCGCCGCCGACTCTGCAGTGCGTTTGCGAGACGCGCCTGCTCCTCCATGTGTTTGTCCCGTGAGCAGCGGCAGTGACGGCGGCAGTCATTCTCAGCACCGCTGCTTCTGGAAGAAAGGAAAAAGAGAGAGAGGACGGAAGAGAGAGGAGGAAAATGGAGGCTGTGAGTGGAGGGGAGCGGAGCCCCGTTAAGTGCTCTGCTTGAAAGCATGTCAGGCCTCATTAGCTGTCAGTTGTAACAATACTGAACTGGCAGTGAAGAAGGGCTGGAGACTCGCGACCATAAATCACTGGCTGACAGCGCTCTGACAGGCTGGGAACGGTGCACATGCAAGAGGTGCTCTCTCTCTCACTCTCTCTCTCTCTCTCTCTCTCTCCCTCCCTCCCTCTCTCCCTCTCTCCTTCACTCTCTCACACGATGTGGCCCGGATCTCGCGCAGTGCGCGCACACACGCACACACACACGCACACAAAGACACACACATGTAAACGCACCCCGCCAACGATTCCTGAGAACTGACACCTCGAGTGTCTGTTCTGTAACGGCGGGGGTGTGCAAGTGCTGCTTGTGAGTGTCAGGAAATGAAGAGTTTTAGGCTGTCGTTATGGGTTGGGGGGGGGGGCTGGGGGCTCCCTGTCTGCCCACGTCCATTAGCCTGATAGCCAGTGGCGTGGATGACATTGGTGGTGGGGGGGGAACAGGGTGTTGGGAGGGGGACCTGGGCCTTTAGGTCATTAATCATGGCCCTAAACATGCAGACAAGGGGCCGGAGATGAGGGGGGGGGGGGTACCAAAGAGGCCTGCAGCTGGCCAGCCCTCAAAACATAAGGGATGCGGGGGGGGGGGGGGGGGGGGGGGGGGGGGGGGGGGGGGGGGGGGGGGGGGGGGGGGGGGGGGGGGGGGGGG
>JABFDZ020000118.1:3369261-3379931 GCA_019775955.2 Pollimyrus isidori
CCCCCCCCCCCCCCCCCCCCCCCCCCCCCCCCCCCCCCCCCCCCCCCCCCCCCCCCCCCCCCCCCCCCCCGCAGAACCAAGAGCCAAAGAACATTTTTTACTCTCTTTGTGAGGGAGAACATAAAGAATGGCCTGTATGATTGTTTTACAACCCAGATGAAAGATGGGCCTGACATCTGGGCTGGTTTATTGTGTGGTTACTGTAGGGCTCTGAGGAAGGATGAGAGATGGAGGCAAGCAGGCAGGGAGGGAGGGAGGGGGCGGAGAAGGAGAGAAGGTCCACTCCCTGGACAGTTTATAATCTCCCCAATACCCTGACAAGAAGGCGCTTGGGCTCTTGTCCCATAAAAACCAGTGTTTACCAGCGAGTCACATGACGTGTGCACCAGTGTTAAGATCCTTCCCAGCATTCCTGGTGTTTGGCCCGCTGGGGGGTGCGGCCCTGCTGCCAGCCAAGGAGCCGCACCGCACTCTGTTGTCATTAATCATGGGGGCTGTCGGATGCCCCCCCCCTTACCCCACACCTCCCTCCACGGGACTTTTCATCACGTCCAGCGGGCACAATGTGCGCTTTGCACTGCACCCCGCCGGCGTCTCCCGCCATCGGCACGGCGATCCGGTTCCCACCCTAGCCGCGGGTTGGTCGGGGCGGGTTCCGGGGGCAGAGAGCGCATGAGGGTGGACGGAGGACGTGGCCTGAAGCGGCGAGACGAATGAAGAACAGATGGGCGGAGTGATTGATGAGGGATGAGTGCGGTGATGGATGGGAGACGGGATTGCTGAAGGGCAACAGTGCTGCTAATTCCTCCAGTAAGACAAGATGGATCCCCCTGCCTCTCCCTCTGCTACTTCTCCTCACCATTTATCTCCCCCCCATCCCCCCCGCACTGTCACTGCTTACCGTCACCCTTGCGCGGCGATCACGTCTCCCCCAGCTGTTCCAAATGCAGCAATGCGGGGCGCCTGCAGGTGGCGACACAAGCTGACACGCGCTAATGGGATAATAAATCGCCAATCTGCGAGACCCTAGGATTCTGCGGTGGGGTAAGAACTAAGAATCCCCTGGACGTAGCCGTGCTGGTCGTCACACATGATAATAGGTCCTTCGATGGCGGTGTTCGTTGCGGCCACCTTGTTTATTTGCGCAGATTGATAATGTTCGCCTGCCTAAATGAAGTCCCTTTGGCCGGCGAGTACATTTATTCCGCCTGTATGATGCGTTTATGAGTGATCACTCGGGGGAACTTAAGAATTTCACCTCGGCTCTGGATTGGAGATAAGTGTGACCGCTCCTACCCCGAAAAAAATGTAAAAGACTCAACGAGGTCCTGAGCAGGAGACGTGCTTTGGAAGCTGAAGGACAAGAATCTTCTGCGACTGTACACCCCCAGCCCCAAACAGGACACCCTGGAGACCCAATAGATCCGGCAACTATGGGAATTTGATCATTTAACATTCCAACAGGTACTAGTTCGCTGATATTACAGAAAAATCCTGCCGACCACAGGGCTCATCGGTAAAATACCACTGAGTTTGGCTTAATGTCGTTTAAAACTGCACCCTTTCCAAGATCATATTCCACACATATTTGCAACATTTATCTTAAGATTCTTCCTATTTGTCTCAGCAGAAATATTAAACTTTTCCTTATGTAAAACAAGCAGCCGTTAGTCTTGTTTTCAGAGCTGCAATGCACCTCCGACAGCAAGAGTATGTCGAGCGGAATGCGGTATGACTTCACTTAAAGTCGCAGGTCAGCCCCTTTAGAATTATACCGGGGCAAAATCAACACACATTTCATTGAATTCTCCAGAATTTTCCAGGAAGGAGGTTCTCGAACGAATTTGAGAACCACACAGGGGAGCCAGCAAATCCACAGTATTTTCTTAATAAAAGCACAATGTAAGAGGAAAACCATATTGTTTTGCAGTTGGCTGGATAGCATTGGTTTAGCCAAGGTCATTGGGTCAGGGGAAGAACCTGCACTGGGACTGGATCACTCAATCCATCAATACAGCAACAAATCATCAATCACTGAAATAAAGGGCCCAGGCATGCTGTCTCCACCAATCCGAAGCTGACCTGGACTTGTTCCCTGGATCCCTGCGTCTTAAGCTCTTCCACACGGTCAGATAACTTTCACATGTAGTCGACTCTTTGAATACAGCTCTGCATCAGTATTTATGCTGGACCCAGGACTTAAATCCCCACACAAACTGAACCACTCAGCCCGTGTATGTTTGGAAATAACATATCTACTCCCCCCCCCCCCCCAATATTAAAAAACAAATGGAGTTATTGACCCACAAGTTACAGACCTAAGTCGCTCAGAAGGGAAATTTTCCCAATAGCACAAACATAGGATGATGCTTCATAACCCTGATCCAATGGTAAAAAAGAAGGTCCCCTTCTGAGTCCATAATTTCACAGATTCAGGATGTTACCCACTGCTGTCCATGTCACCAACTCACCTTAATGATAGAAAAAAATACTTTTTTTGTGATGTTACAGCAAACACAGGCTGTAAATCTGTTCCTCACATTTTTACCAAGATGTGATCACTGGCCTAAAAATCTATTAAAACCTTCGCTTCTTATTAGACCGAGTGAACCTGCGTGTGGCCATCTACTAGCTACCCAGAACAAAACTCCAAAAGACATCATTTAAATATAATAATTCGCATTTATTAAACAAAATAAGACCTTCCCCTTTAAACTGATAGCACTGCCATCATGGTTTTCTTCCTGTTGAGTTCTGTGCCTGGCCCTCCCCCCTGACTCTGCGCATCCAGCCCACACAAATACAATACAAAAAATATTACATCTCTGGTGTTCGTCTCGTCAGCTGTACAAATAAAAAATAAGAAGCCTTCTGAGAGCCCAAGGGGGGGGGTGACACACCCCCCACCGGACATAAGACTGCAGTGGTGGGGGGGGGGGGGCTAGAAAAAGACTGGAAAACAAGGAGAGAACTTCTTTAGAGAATCTGCCATTGAACTGCTGCCAAGTTGCATACCACAAAACTTTATTTTAAAAAGTGTATAATAAGCATAATAATATTTTTAATGAGAATAGTAAGAATACTTAGGAACAATGCATTTGGATAATAAATTTCCCCCAACTTGAAAGCCAAGCGCTCTGTAAAAAATAAATACACTTTTTCAGTCCGGGAGAAAGTGATGTGAAAGTAGTAAAACGAAGGCAAAACTAATCCCAAAACCTCAGGAGTGAAGCTTGTACATGGACAGTTCTCCCAGTGTCCCACTGACCGAACTTCACTGGGATTCCACGGAGGGTCACTAGCACCCTAGGAAGAGTCACGGGTTTTTAAGAATCCGATGGCTGGAAGCTCAGGGCGGGGACAGGTTAGATCAGGGGGAAGGGCCCACGTGTGGCATCACCTTGTGACCAATCCGCAGCTCAGTATATAGTGGTTGTTGGATCAGAGCATGGGCGCCCCCTATAGGTGGGTGCTGATATTGCATTCCCGGTTGCCCAGCATGTGAGTGCCACCCCCAAAGTGAATCCAGGTCTGATGCACACGGCTCATTGGTAGCCCAGCGCTGAGGCCGAGCCCAGCCTCTGGCTGTAGAGAGCATAGGGGGAGTAATACGGTGCCGCTGCCGGCAACGTCGGCATGGGCAGGGAGGGGGCTGCGGGCAAGTGGACTTTGCTGTAAGGGTGATAGCGGGCGAGGCCCAGGCTGGGTGGGGCTCTCAGGGAGAAGGAGCCGGGGCTGCCCTGGGGGGTCAGGTGCAGGTGGCAGGAGGCGGCGGCTGCAGCCACGGCAGACGAGGAGGCAGAGGGGTAAGCGGAGAGCAGCTTGCTGTCCATCCCGGGGAGCGCGGTGTGCGTGCGCAGGTGACTCAGCAGTTCCTCTGAACTGGCGAAGCGCTTGTCGCACGGCCCCCCTGCCGACACCCAGTTACAGGCGTGGGGGAGGGGCTCGTTGGGCAGCATGAAGCCATAGGTGTAGAGGGGGTGGGACAGTGAGGGTGTGGCACTGGATGACAGAGAGCTGGGGTGCAGGGCGTGCAGCGGGTGTGTGGGGTACACCAGCGGGAAACTGGACTTCAGCGTGGATGATGGGTCGTGGACGCAGGATGAGCAGTTACTGCCCCCCAGGTGAGAGGCATTGGGGTAGGTCAAACAGTATGGGTCCCTACACAGGCCCTGCATGAAGGATGGGGGTGAGGCCCCTGTGAGTGGGCTGGAGCTGGGGTGCTTCCCGGGGACACCCACACCACCCCCGACCAGACTGGACTTGGTATGGTCCAAGCCCGGCACTAGCTGGGACGGGTAGCCAGTGTAGGCGCTGACGATGGAGCCATGGTAGCCCATGCTGGAGGGCGGCAGAGGGAACACAGAGTGGCCTGGTTTGAAGGGCGATACAGGCGCCACATGTCCGGAGCCAAGGCCTGGCTGGGCTGGCGCCACATCTGCCTTGCCGTCATGGTGCGGGCTGCCCTCGGAGCCGGGGCTGCTGGAGTCGGCGCTGGCACGGGCGTGGCTCGAGTTGGCCAGTTGGGCGCTATCCAGACCCGGCTTGCTGGGCTCACCGTCCTTCTTCGAGGCCCCGCCGTTGTCCATGCTGGCGGAGTCGGCGGCGGCCGACTTGGGGTCTGCGTGCAGCACCTGTGTGGGCGGCGGCTGCGGCGCCGGGGGCGAGGATCCAGATCCCCGAGGCTGGGAGGCCGGGTGCTGGGCGGGCGAGGTCGATCGGGATCGTGGAGAAACGGCATGTGGTGGGAACGACGGGCAAGTGGCCGTGCCGCCGCCACCGGGGACCCGGAACCCGGCCTTATCCGCATTGCCGCTGCCCAGCCCATCCTTTCGGGGCTCTCCCCCCGCCTTCGAGTACGGCTTGAAGCTCGACTTGTCCTCCAGTGGCTGCCGGTGCTCGCTCAGCTTGAGGCCGGAGCCCGAGGAGCGACCGGAGGCGTCCTTCTCACCGAGGCTCCCGGATGCCATGGAGCTCAGCTTGCTGGGGGGCGGTGGGTCCGGCTTGCCGATCTGCGAGCATGTCTGAGCCAGCAGGGCCAGGGGGCTCTTTTTGGCATCCAGCTGCAGGGGGAGACAACGAGCATACCGTCACTGTCACGAGGTATCCACGGAACAAGGAAGACAAATCACTGGCATAACAGCGATGATCACTTTGTTAGGGCTCTGCGCGGTGACGTGTAGGCCTCCGCGTGCACGCAATGTAAAAAACAAATAAATCACTCTATACGTCACTCAAAATGTTGCTGCACCTTATTTATGGGACATGTACGTTTGATTTACTTTTTGTGTGGTGCGTTTCTAAAAACATGATTGAAAAGGTTGATTTTTAATTACGTTGCTGAAAACAATGTTTTCAAATATTGCCATTTTAGTCTTTCGCGTTTATCTGAAATCACCCAAATAGAGAAAAACAAATTTATATGTATTGCATCATTTTATTTGTATTTAAACTGTTTTAAATTACATTTAAATATTTAAAGATAAAGACAAATACTGATAGATATTTAATTTACGTGACACCTAAAACGGACTTGAGCATAAAAAGAGTACTTCCAACGGCGATTCCCTATTGATAAAAAAAATCCTGACATAAGATATACACTTTGCTTAACGGTAAATTACTAGATATTAAATAGTGTGCGCCCGATTGTGCGCGCAGAGAATCGGCGGCTGCAACGAAAGATATTAATTTGTCCCAAATTCGGCAGTTTGCAGAGAATTATCCTTTATCATTTCTAATTGTAAATGGAAACACGACACATTACACAAATATAACTAACTTCCCGCGAATCGCCCGCCTCCCTCGTGCAATTTGATGCGCAACAAAATAATAATAATTAGTAGCAGTAGTAATAATAGTGGTGCTATCATGGCTAATAATAATAATAGTTAAATATCGTCGTAAATCTCTTCTGAGCCTACACACGTACAGGCACTTGATAGAAAGCTATAGCCTATATATGAAATCATAGGGTGGCAACCTAAGGTCGGGGGAAACGGGGGAAGAGGCGATATCGGTTTTAATATTAAAATATGAACCACTATATAACAGACCACTTTGAGCGTCGAGATTAAGGAGCCAGTGAATAAGAAAATATAGTCAAAATTTAGGCTAAAAACAAACTTGCAGTTTTTCGATATAACCGTACAGAACCGTATCTAAACATCGCACGACAGCATCGCACATTCTCATGTGCTAATTTCTGAGTTTGTATGTCAATTGAATTGTAAACATTTTAGCTTTAAATGTAGAGATATGAAAGAAAATGTCCCACTAGCAAAATAACGAGAGTGATCGGGGAAGCGAACCGTTTCAGACGCGAAAGCAAAACGGCACATGAAATAGTAACATCAGCGAGTCAGAAATTGTTGCGGTAAATTATGGGAAAGTGCGCAAAGGCGTCGGAAAGGCGGCGGGGGAGTGGGGGGGGGTTCCATTGGCGATCCGCAAAGTCGTAGAAATTTAAAAGAACGGGGCAAGAAGCTTTAGTCGTTGTAGGGGGCAATCGGTGTGCAATTTAATAGCGAAAATGAGATACAAAATACATTACCTCGATGCTTACTGGCGCTGAAGTCAGGGGCTGGAGATACTCCGGGTGCAGCAAGTGGCTCGTATGCGCGGTCAGCATCTTGAGGAGCCTGATGGGCAGCCGCTTCGCCTGTCGTAGGGGATCGGAGGGTGACAGCAAGGAGACCTGCGAGCTTTTTACCCCGGGGCTCTTGGGAAAGGAGGAGTTGTTGTCGCCGCCGTCGCGGTTGGTACTCTCGGGTGCCTGGCTGCGTGTCTGCTGCGTTTTACATCCACGGGAGGAATCGTGCATTTGGAGTAAGGCGGATCAGGGGTCGAGCAAGGCTTGCGGCTGCTGGCAATTCAGTTAGCATTTGTGCTACACCATATCAATCTATCACCTACTCGACCCTTTCTCGGGGTGCTTGTGTGCGTATGCGTATGTGTGTTTTTTTTATAATCCAAGCAAACGCTTTAACAATATTCCCGTTGCGCAGTCCAAACCAAGCAAGGCAGCGGCCGTCCTTCACTTCTCCGTCCGGCTAAAAGACAAAAAGCGCTTTCTCTCGATTCACTCACTCATCGCCCTCAAGCCTGTTCCGCCCTTCTCTCGTTTTTTTCCTCCTTTGAAAAGACGACAGTCACCACCGTCGCAGCTGCCCGGGAGTGGGTAAGAAACCCTTTAACAGACTTCTATCGGTGGGATGGGGGAAGAGAGAGAGGGAGAGAGAGGGGGAGAGAAGCGGGCGGACGAGCAAGAAGAAAAAGACACGAAATCCCCCCCAAAAAAAACCTCACTCGGATCGCCCTTAAAGGCTGGAGTGCGTAGTTCCCCCGCTCAGCGTCTACGGTGTTTTTCTTAAGACGCATCCCTTTCAACCATCAACACTTAAAATATCCGAGATCAGAGGGAGACCTTCAAAGCAAAAGAGCCGCTGTCCAATAACCAGATACCGCATCGCTAATGAGAGGGTCGGCGCTACTCTTCCGAAGGCGGAGTCACTTTGATTTTCCCCTGCTTCACATGCCCAATCTCTCCCTCTTTCATGTAATTATAAGGACAATGCGAGTGCGACAGATAAGCAGCTCGGCGGCGCCTGCCCTCCATTCAGCTTTCGGATCCTTTCTGAAGCGCTCCTCACATGTGTGAAAGGTCTTATCCCCTCTCGAAGGACGCGACATTCGGCGTGGCTCCTCTTGTCCTTTCGGGCGGCGTTGGCGGATTTTTATCCTCTCTCTATTTGCCCAAAATAAACTTGATGGCAGAAAGGGGGCGCTTTTCTACTTTGGGACTCACTCATGTCCCCCGATGCTCCGTCCTACTGCTTATTGAAGACCGTCAGGTGCATTACTCTGCAACTTCTCGTATAACCTGCTTTCTTCCCACTCTTAAATAGGACACTCGCTGTCACACGTCCTCTGTAAATATTTCTTCTTGCCATTATGGGCGTTCAAGCCTTTAAATCGAAGAACACTATTTAAATATAAATCTAAACAATAATAACAATAATAATAAAAACGCATTACGTTACTTCCAGGACAGCCAATGAATATATTGTAATTAAATGCCTAAGAGCATTGTTCATTTAACATTAATTATAGTATATAAAGTAATGAATGAAGTTTTGCGGCTAACCAAAAATTTCCGAGCAGTCATCTAACCAAAGGACATTTTGAGCGCATATTTCAAAGCTTGTGGTTTTAATTAAAGAGCCCATTATCTCGCGGGAGTCCGGCAATGTGTCTCAGAAAATAACCATGCGAAGTCAGCGATGAATGTCATTCAAGTCGGTGCGTTTTCTGCGGCTCTCACATCTAACAGAGAATAAATCTAATAGAGCAAGTATGGCCGTATGCTCATGTCTCCACATAAATCTGGAATGTTAATAACTTTATTGCATTACTGCTGACTGACTGGCCAATGAGCTAATTTTGTTAACCTAATTATACAATGAATTGGTTAAAGTACTTAAAAATTACGCCTGACAAGAGCTATTAGAGGTGGCCAGAAATAGTCGGAGTCTGAGGGGCTTTGATGCTCCGAATCCTTCATAGTCGTAATTGTGCGCGAAATTTGTCAGTTTTAATCCTTCATAACCTGTGGGCAGAACTCCGACTTGCCAGCAAAACATGCCAGCATCACCCACAAATGCTTCATGCCACTCGCGGAGCCAAGGTGGAGACTGTAATGATTATGGTAAC
This sequence comes from Pollimyrus isidori, assembly GCA_019775955.2. Lineage (NCBI taxonomy): Eukaryota > Metazoa > Chordata > Actinopteri > Osteoglossiformes > Mormyridae > Pollimyrus > Pollimyrus isidori. Next base: position 3,377,974 of record JABFDZ020000118.1, read on the forward strand.
CCTAACCGTCCATCTTGTGGGATCTTATTGTATAATAAATATGTTATTATTATTATTATTATTATTATTATTATTATTATTATTATTTCCTGGCATCCCTTGAAGGGTGCACCCCTAGGCTTCGGAGCCCTTAAGTCCTTGACCAGGATATATATTTGGACAATGGTCGGATTATTATTAGTGGCCCAGTCAGAATGAGTGAAAAATGTCATCAGAAGGAACAGATACCATTAAGATAGTACTTCAGATGACTTAACATTTTAGATTAAGAAAGCTTATAAACATCTTGTCTGAATGACCTAATGGCATTACTGTGGCCTGTCATTTATAGGAATTGTTGAGTTCTTACTGTGAGCTACTGATTGGACTGTGAAGTGCTTATTTTTCACAGTCTGCCGGAAATTTCAGCTAGAATGATGGCCGTTAATCCTTGACACGCAGGCTGGGGTGCGTGTGTGTGTGTGTGTGTGGGGGGGGGGGGGTGCAGTTAAAAAGGAAAATTTGAAAAGTATGGTGGACTAATCCTCAGATAAAAGACTGAGAGTCTCAGTAGCCAATCAGGGTCAACCACAGGGCAAGATCATGGGGGCATAATTGGAACGTCATGACGTCATAGGTCAAGGTCAGAGTTCAAATGCAGCTGGAGAGGCGGCAGTGGGCCAGCGGCCCTGGCTCGTCTCGGATGCTGACACATACTTGTCAGTGATGAGAGGCAGGCGTAATCCCCCCCCCAACCCCAGGACAACCCCATGTCATGTGCAGCAGCTGCGCGGACATCTGAAGGCTATAAAAATGAGGACGATAAAGGAACGGGCCGGGAGCGGGGGCCCAGAGTGGGGGCCGGGAGCGGGGGCCTGGGCCGCGTATCACCTCTGAGTCCCACCCAGGCTTTACCAGACGCCGCAGAGCCCCAGTGGCCAGCAGAAATGGACGGCCAGTATTTCCCCAACGCTTTTCGCACATTTACAACCGAGATCTTGGAACAGACCCATGTTCAGAAAAGCTGGCCTAATACCACCAAATACCAAGAAGCTACCCATTGCATGCAGCAAAAAGAACGCTGAGGGATCCGTGTGCTCCCAAGAAAGCCGAAACTCGCAGCACGCTTAGGAAGATTGTCTTAGCATTGATGGCATATTTGACTTCTTAAGGACCAATTACCTAAAATACAGCACGTTGCCAGTATTACAAGTGATCAGCGGGCGTTAAAAGCAGGCCCCATCACCCCCCTGCAACCCCCACCATGGAAAATGACATCAGCTTTCTTAGTTGTGCCTCCCTTGGATCCAACACATCATCTAGTAACGGATTTAGTTAGTTACATTAGGGAAACAGCGAGCGCTTGTTTCTGCAGTATTATTTACACATGAGGTCGCCATGTTCAATAGAAAATACTTTAATATTATTTATTAATGATAACTATATTTCAGAACTGGCACTATTCTTGACATTTGAGATTGTTTACCGTGCAATGAAAAATAGTCCCATTATCGAACTGTGAGCCTAACTAATGTTGTTGAGCTTATGCAACGCAAACAGAAATACGGGACTTGCCACAAACGCCACCTTTGACCCAAAGGCGTCCTTGCCGTGCCTGTTTCTAATTAAGTGACAAATGCAATTTGCTGGCTTGTACTTTCCCTCCAGTTACAGTGGTGGAGAAACGGGGCAAAGGTTGTGTGTCATTTTTTTCTATCTCTCTCTCTCTCTCTCTCTCTCTCTCTCTCTGTTTCTTACTCTGTAGTGTAGCATAGTAGTGTAACCAACCACCTGTCACATTGGCCAAGCTTGAGCAAAACAGCCTGGATTAGGCTGACTTACATGACAGAGGTGCTGGGGCACACTTGTGCCTTTATGAGCCAGTCCATCCCCCTGTGGGGGGGGGGGGGGGGGGGACGTTGGGTGAAAACTGTAAAAATGGCACACAAAGGAGGCCCCCCCCAAAGGGGAACCGGGGC
>JABFDZ020000118.1:3382563-3394118 GCA_019775955.2 Pollimyrus isidori
ACACTTGTGTCCCTGTGATCTTGTACGCCGTGCACGCACATGTGTGTCCCTGTGATCTTGTACATCATGCACGCACACTTGTGTCCCTGTGGTCTTGTACGTCATACACGCACACGTGTGTCCCTGTGATCTTGTATGCCGTGCATGCACGTGTGTGTCCCTGTGATCTTGCATGTCATACACGCACACGTGTGCATATTCTGGTGGACACGAATCTCTTCGGACAGATTAGCTGGGCTCATCCCAGCAGCCTCACCTCTATTACATGCAGGGATCTGGGGCTCTGACGGTGTCCCCATTTTGGGGGCTTGTCACCCTGTCCCCGTACAGGGGGGCTATCACCCTGTTCCTGTATTGGGGGCTTGTTGTCTTGTCCCCATTTTTGGGGCTTGTCCTCCAATTCCTGTTTTGGAGCTCATTGTCTTACCCCTGTTTTGATGCTTGTCACTCGATCTGTCCCGGTTTTCGGATCTCCTTGTCCTGTCCCCATTTTGGCACTTGTCCTGCTGTGCCCATTTTTGGGGCTTGTCCTTCTGTCCATATTTTGGAGGCTTGTTCTCCTTTCCCTCTGTTCCTGGAGACCAGCTCAGATTCTGAGATCTGTGGGGCTGCAGATTCAGAGGAGCGACGCGATAAAGGGAAAGAATGAGGGGAAAGGACGGACGAAAGGCAGGCCTTTAAATCAGCACCGTTTAATTAGCTGTGACTGATTTATGGGGTGTGCGGTATGGAAATGGAGAGCCAGACCAGCGCACCGCTGCTATCCTGTGAGCTCTCCAGAAATAATAACAATATAATAAAGCAAAACAAGACAGTTTTAGGAGGTGTAGCTGACATATGTGAGTCAGCGGCCCTGGTGAACTGTAAAACAGATTTCCATTTCATCTACAGGCTCAGCCGTGCATCTCGACATACACGGACATGCTCACGTGTCACAGGCGTGTGAGCATGCGTGTGCAGTATGTGCATTTGAGGTTAACTACCCCCCCCCCCAGAAAACATCCTTTATTTCTAATATTCAGTATTATGAACTTTACCATGCACTGTGGAAATAGAGCCAAAATGTTAATTATGGTAGGAATATACTTCTAGGAAGAGCTTTTGAGATGTATCTGTGTATTCATACACAGGCTTCCCTTTAATCTCTTGGTCCCGCTTGTCACTCGCTTGCAAAACAGTGCTATCTATATACAAGATGGCCGCCCAGCCAGTGTTTGTCCTCACTTCCTGTTCCATCATCCCCGGCACTCTTGTCTACAGTGCCTGTCATCTGCCTGCTGGTCTGTTTATGCACTTGGACAAGATGTTTCCCAGTGGGTGCCCATCCTGTATAATGATTCCCTTTTTTTTCCTTTTAAGTGAAGGTGACAAGTGCTGAGCTAGAGAAGGCTCCCAAAGACACACACATACACGTGAACGCGCGCACACACACACACACGACAGCACGTGCTGAGGATTCCTGTGCTCGTCCTTCCTGGCCTACAATAAATTCTATTGTGTTGCTAGTGAAGAACTTATCTGGTGCTAGGTGGGGGGGGGGAGGTGTGGTCTGCCAAGGAGATTCAGCCTGGGATCGAACCGGCCGGCGTACATTATCGTGTGAAATTTCAGCTGACATCAAAGGTGTTTTTGCAGCCCTGCTAGAAAAGGCCTTTTGGATGAAGCCACAATCGACTCATTCACAGGACCCCTGACACGTTTCACTTCAGAACATCTTGTAAAATGAAATCTCCCCCACATTCCTCATGCTTGTTAAAAGTGCTCTCCTATAGGAGAGGTCCAAATCCCGAACACACACACACATACACTCATTTACCCACCCCCACCCGCCTGCTCCATTTCTTTCTCCACTCGTGAGCAGGCAGACGCAAACGCAGACTGTACTGCAAAAGGCTAAAGAGTGTGGAAAAGTATACATCGGTATAGACTTGGCTGTACACGGATATTAAGGGAATTCGTGTTATGTGTGATACTGTACCACGGGGGAACAGGGGGGAAAACGACATGATACCATCCATGTCCACAAACACAGCCGCTGTTCCCATAGCGGACCCCGCTTCAACCGCAGAACGGCCGTTTCGTTTCTGTAATTTAAATTCCACGCCGATTCTGAAAGTACCAAAGCGGTAAAAAAAACTCCATCTGCACGCATGCGCTGGATAAATTAATCTATGGAGCATGATGTCATGGGCACCTTAACCGCTAGACCACGGCGTTCCAGTCCATAAAAAGCAGGATTCTTGTAATACCACGAGAGGTTGTAAAATTCATCTGACATCACTGCCATTTTCATTTTCCTATTGCCCCTCGAAGGGGAACTAAGGCCCCACAAAACCCGCTCTCCTGAGAGTAATAGTACAGTACATGGTGCACTAATTTGGTTCTGTGTCTTGCAGTACGGAACTCTTGTTCCGTTCCTACTGTGGTGTTGCAGCTCTGGTACAGAAACCATCCATAAAAATATCCTCACAACTGACACCCGCCTTCACTCGTAAATAACTGCGAAATGCATGTTACTTGCTGAAGCTGAGCTGGAGCATCAATAATAGATTTTTTCTAACCCTAACCCTTCTCAAACATTGATATCCTCCTTAGTGAGAATATCTAGGGCATAACTACTGATCGACCCCTCCGTCTAGTTAAAATTAATTCAAAGGAAAGGCTAAGTTTTTCTACAGAAACACAAATGTCTTAGAGCGGTATTTTATTAGACATAGGCTACCTCACTACTCCGCGACGGAGTTAGACAGAATGATTAAATCACGTGCTTCTGCCAATTAATTGTCACCTCAGCAAGCAGCTCCCCGCCCCAAGTGTCTTGTAACGTTTATGTCCGCATGGAAGCATGCTGTGGACGGAGTCCCAAATTTCCCCATGTTTTCCATTTCTTCATGTTCGGGACTCAATCTCTGAAAAATGTAAAAACATTCACATTTCGATGGGTTCTTGTCTTCTTCGAAGGCTACAATTATTCATACACAGTTAAAATCTGTTTTGAAAAATAATGAGGATTTAAGTAACAACGTACGTACAATGAAATTCCAGTCTAAAATATGAAAACCTTTAACTCGGGTTCAAGGCGAAAAAGATATCACTGTCTGAAAAAAAATCATAAAACAAATAGATGTTATGTGAGATTTAGCACCCTCGTGTTTAAAATTAACCGCGAAGGACGAGTGACAGACTGAGTGACAGATAGGTGTGTAGTTTTCTGGTTTAAAATCGGTAATCAAGCGCATTATGGTTAAACTGGCACCCAGACGCGGCATAAATCACAGCAGGGGTTGACAGTATAACAATGCATGATGTATCGGGCGTCTGCGGGTCCGCGTGCGGGTTAGTCTCTGGCAAGCACTTCGCCTACAAAACACGGCGCTGTCAGCGCAGGAATGCCCTGACATCAATCAGCAATCCGTCCTTGTCCTGCCAGCTTGCGGACAGTTTTGACGTTACCTGTCTAAGCAAAGTCGTGCGGTTCAACACGAATAGAAACAGCGGAGAAAGAGCATAGCTTTCCACTAATTAGCAAGTGACAGTGCATTTTTAAAATAAAGACATAATGTAGCCTGCAAAAATATTAAATGTCCCCCATGGTTAAGGATAGATTGCTATTTCAGTATCTGTTAGAGGCTGTGCAAATCTAACACATTCTGTATTATAATTCCAAATGAAGTGACCTATAGCCTATTATTACACGGACTGAGCACTCAGAAATATGACTCCTATATTTTGTTGCTATTTGCTATATATAGGGTTTTCTGTTCGACAATTGGAGACCGAGGAGGAAACAAAAAAAAAATAAATGTGCCAGTCACTGACAGCCTTCTTGAAAGGGGACCCTTGTCATTCTTCCTGTCTTTGATGTGACGATGGATATTGGCGCTCAATTAAATATCTATCAACGTGTGAGCAAATCAACGCCCCTGAGTCTTGTCACATCAAACAAATGATTATTATACGGGTCCGCCCACTTCGTTAATTTCACGGTACGCGTTTTGACAGCTCTGGGTCGGGACGGCTTACAGAAAGTCCCTGAGTGGAGTTTACAAAGAAAAAGCGGGATTGGATAACTTGCTAACTTGCAGGGGGATGCGGATACGGCTTGTGGTGTGGGTTGTTTGTCCGATTAAAACTGCCGTTCTTTTATTGCTGTTTAACCGCGCTGTGTATTAACTAATACAAAATCGGGCACATCATGTTTGCGTTAGGCATATTCTGTGTAAGAGAATAGCCTTTTTTCTCCGTGTTATTTGCGCTGACGTACGGGCTTCACCGATTTCCCAAGTAAATGCGTCCTAAATTGGGAGGTTTGTGCTGGGACAAATACTCTTTACTGTTAATCACCACAAAAGGCGTTCCTTAACCCCGCAAAAAGAAATGTACCTGGATTCAACTGTCCAGTTTTTCTCTCGGTATTATTTTTTCCAAAAACATCCCCCTTATTCCCCAGGATTCCATTGCGAATTCTGTAATGGACCACAACTTCCCGAACGACTGTGGACTGAAAGGCAACTAAAAGTTAAGTGAAGGATTCACATATGACATCACATGATCATACTCAGCTAAGGTGCTGTCCAGAACTTCATTTCATGAATGTCGAAGGATGCATCCATTGATAAACCAACCCTACTATTAAAACCTAACAAAATAAAAATAAAAACAAATTAATTTTTTGTTGAAGTATGCTCATTGGCCAACTATCTAGCAGTGAAGTGCTGTAGGCCATACGTCATAAATTGCATAAGCAATAGAGGCATGAAATAAGATACAACATATAGCAAAAAATGGCTTATACTGTCTTTGTGGGGTGTATACTTTAATTTAATCGATGTAGGCTATACTTTCGTTTCCGGAGCGGCGTTTTTTTTATTGTAGGCTACAGTCCCCCTCTCGTATTTCACCACGGCGTCACTCGTCTGTATTTGTTTGCATGGTTCTTAGTTTTTAGTTTAATTTGGTATTTATTTTCTTCCCCTTTGTCACACTTAATCTCTCTGCGGAGGAATCAATAACGTACGAGCACACTTAAAAAAAAAGTTATGAATGGCCATATGGCAGGTAAGAGGGAAAGTTGCATCTATAGTCTGCCAGGAGGTTTCTGGACTGGGGAACCATAAATTACAGAGGACAGCAGACAAGAAGGTAGGGGGACAGAGAGAGAGGTATAGGGAGAAAAAAGGTTTCAGGTGGGGGTGTAAGTGCCGTTTTCTTTATTGTCTGACTTGACGAATGAGCTTCAGAACAAGGCAGAAAATACATCATATCACCTTTAATGGGTACACATTTCTGTTGCCATAACTCACCATTTTAAAATAGAAAAAAAGTGAAATACGACATTGTAGATCTCTCTTCCTGACACATTTATGAGTCTTCCCCGCGGTATTAATGCAGTGATTGGTATTTCACAGGGCTGTGTCAGGCCCCCGTGCGAGGGACCAAGCCGGCTACCGCCGTAGAAGACGACAGGCAGAGTGAGCGGGTGAGAAATTACGGCCCCTGTGGAGTCGGACGCCTGTTCGGGAGCCGCCACGCAGCGCAGTATATTTACGGTGTTTGTGCTTACTGGTAGGAAAAGCTTCTATTCCGGCCAACCGGCTGGAAAGAAGTTACCTGACAAGCAGTCTTCTTTGTAAGAGTCTGAAATAAAACGGACATAAATGGCATAACTCACGTTTCTCTGCACGGCGTCTTAATTGCTGATCCGTTAAGACTTTCAAAAAGCTCTAAACCTTTTAGTCCCTTTCTCCCTATAAATCTCGTGCCTTTTCTCGTCTGTCTTTTTAATTTTCACCACACTTTGGGTCGCAGCCGCGTAAACGCGGGTCCCCCTGCTGCCACAGTTTTAGGTGCATTCCGGTCATATACTGTAAATGTTGGCTGTTTTGGAGACGGATAGCGGGCGTCAGCTTGAATGTAAATGCGAGGGCGTCTGCCCCCCGGTCTGTGGCCCACGATAAGGCAGGAGCCCTGAAGGGCACGCAAACTAAAGGCATGATTTGTATGAGCGCATAACCGCGATTTATGGCGCTGCGCTCACCTGGACAGCCCGTTCTCTCCCCCACCCCGCACTAACAATGTCACGGTCATATTAACATCCTCATGTTCGTCTCTATTCCCCCCACCACCCTGTTTAATTTTACAGCTTTGTCTGTGATGGTTCTTTCTTCCAGTAATAGCTTTCTGGATTTCATCTCTGTCCTGTTTGTGTACCTTATCCTCGTCAAATACACCCCCTCCTGCCACCACCCAGTCCCCCAGGTGTCAGCCTATTAAAATCTATTCTGGACTGTTGCCGCTGACACATCATTCATTTCGGCTCGGGCCAAGAAGAATTATTGAAGTGTAAAGCGTAAAGACTTTTAGGAGATCAAGCTCGCCCGCCATAAATCACGGCTCTCTGCACGTCCACGCAGTACGAAGGGGGTGTGCATATGAGGTACAAGTCAAGTCTATAGGGCTTTCTTGCCATAACATCCGTATACAAATATACAGATCCATAAGAGGCTAACTCCATGGCATGACATTCAGACAGCGAGTGACACTAAAAAGAGAAATTAACAACAGTTTAAAATGCACAAAACACAGGACAGTACAAGATAGGAGGCTGTACTTAACACTATACACAGACGCTCCCCGGGTTACGATGGTCTGCATTACAACATGTCAAACTTCAAAATTCGTAAATGTTTTTTCACTTTCAGTACATTATTCAACATATTACATGAGTTATTCAGCACTTTATTATAAAATGGGCTTTGTGTTAAGGATTTTGCCCAACTGTAATTGCTCTAAGCATGTTTAAGGTAGGCTAGGCTATGACGTTTGTTAGGTTTGGTGTACGGTGTTAAAATGCATTTTCGACTAACGATATTTTCGCATTTCGATATAGGCCTATTAATCGGAACGCAACCCCATCGTAACCTGGGGAGAGGCTGTATACATAGAGTCCTGAACTGGAAGCCCAGGAAAAGCCCACTTCTTCCGCTCATTCGTCTTTTCCTAGTTCCGTTTGCAGCTTCGCTCTGGATCCCCAGAGCAAAGTCCCAACTTTCTGCTTTGTAATTTTTTTCTCTGTTGTTTTTGAATCTCCCCTTTGTACTCACCCCGATTCTTCTCTTTCGACTGTATTTATCGCCAGCTCCGTGCGCCCGCTCCTCTTTGGGTCAGTGATGAAGATGGTGATTACCAGGGCGACAGGCTCTATGAATTTCTGTGAAACAGATGTACGAACAGTGGGATGGCGGCTCGCGAGCTGCGGCGAGTCTCATCCGCGTCGCACTGATTAACCTTGATGCACCGCGATAACCGGGGTTCATGGGCGCGTTACCCCCAGTGGAAAAGGATGGGAAACAGAGGAGGAGGATTTGAAAAAGTTTATATTAATGTCGAAAAGGCTTGTATCAGTAATGCTGTCAGATAGTAACACTTACAGCAACAAGAAAAGTGGAGCTGTATATCTATCTTTATGTATCTCTTGGATTTTTTTCCGAAAGGGTACTTAAGATTCCAGCCCGGATCTGGGAGGCGGAACACTGGATGGACTTAATTGGGCCGCCATGAAAAGGTGTTAATTAGCTGTGTGATCGAGTCACCCATGCATCATAACAAAGCTTCTCTTTACCCATTGCACATCTGGGTGCCTGTCTGGGGGGGTCCGCAATGGTTCTTGACCCCAACCCTCTTTGTTTGGATCAACCCATGCCGCTCCCCCGGGTTTAATGGTCTACCCTCTGCCCATGATGGGAGTGGTGTACGCTCTGATTGATTGTCACCATGTTCAGCCGAGCTCAGCACTAACACTTAAACACATTGGCTTGCTGATGTTTTAGATTAAGGGTCACAAATGGTGTTTATAAATACTTTATTACTACTGATTTATTAACAGGGTATTAATGGCAACACTTTGTATCAAGGATTTCCAAATGTCATGCATAAATACTTAATTACCCTGAACTGATGAGCTTGGCCCTAATGGCCTACCATTAACCTGGCAGTTACAGACCAGCTCTCAACCTCACAGTAATAAAAGGTTAATACGCTTGTTGACTAATATTGTGCTTTAATTTATCTGCTCACCAAGTGTTTTTTTTCCCACCAAAGTATCTATAAAAAGCTCCATTTTACTCATTTGTTAAACTGTACATTTATAACGAACTGATTCAGGTTAGCAGGAGCCCCCCATCCCCCCAAAAAATGAGTTGAATATGTAATGACTTCCAGGCAAGTCTACATCCTTGACCACTCTGATACATATGGCCCTGTCTCCTGAACAACATGCCTTATTGATTGGTGAGACTCTAAGCACTCTGTTTTCCGTCTTTCTGATTGGTCAGTTTCAATACACTTCTATGCTGGGAACAATAGCTTTGCACATGTGCACACACAGACACACACACACACACAGACACACGCTCTTACTTCTGACTGGACTCCATGATCCAACTAAAGACCCATCAAGCCCTGTGTTTGAATTTCTATAATAAATAAATTAGTATATAATTTCTGCAATGTCAAGCACACTGGGTGGAAGCCCAGAAAGTGTTTAGATACCCCAGCCATTTGTTTAGGACAAATTCCTGATTGTTTCAGACATGATTTTCAAACCGGGGAGAAAAGAAATCCTGTTAATTCTTAAAGTGTCTCATGTTTAAAAAGACGCTTGATGTTCACAAAAACAAAGAGGATTCCTACGTATCACAACAATGCGATTTGGTCATTCGAATGGCAGACGACTAAACACTGTCTGCACAAGAGGAAATCCATCGTGATGGGATCTGTGTGCCTGTTCACTCTGTTCAGCAGTGATCTCTTCATCTGGCTCCTGCTCCGCACGCCGTCAGGAGGGCCACATCCATGGCTCCGATTGGCCGAGAAAAACCAAAGGACTTTTGATGTCGTGGAATGCAAGGGATTTTCTCCCCATTGTCTTTTCGGTTTGCGCGGAAGACACCTCTTATCTGCAGGTGCTTATTGACAAGAGCATAGCCTCTTCAAGGAGCTGAATGCACCTTTGTGCACTTGTGATGCGAAGGTTCTCTGACATTCCGGCACGTGCTCACGAAGCTACAAAGTTGTATACACCATGCGCGGATGTACCGGCGGGTGCTAGGTTACACCGAGAAGCACTGAGATTCACTTTCCTCTGTTATTTTTAACATCTGAAGCCCGGAGGGGAAAAGATGTTGGCTGTGTCCATTATGCCATAAACAGCACGTAAGAAAGTGCAAATCAAATGGAGTTCCTGAAATCCTCCTGTCACACAGAACACACAGAGCGGCGCTGATTGTGACATCACAATGGCCCCCGGGGGAAGCCTGTCTTTCTTGCCATCATTATTATTATTTATTTTTTTTATGTGCAATCCGCCAAGGCCCGCGTTGGCTGGCAGATTGTATCGGTGAAACACGACCGGCGAATGCGGAGGAGACTCAATAAAAGAGGGGTTAGTGATAAGGATGTCAAGGATTATCTCTTCCACCCGGGCTCTGTGATGTCGTATCAAGAAGGATTTGGTTGAAATTATTTGACAGGAAGAGGGGAGATTGGGGTGGGCGGATGGGGGGGGGGGGAGTAGGGAAGATTTGGGTGTTATTATTTCATTAATTTTTCCTGTCTCCCCCCCAAATGACCCTTTAATGTGTTTTGTTTCACTTCGATTGAAACTTGCGCTGGGTAATATTGTGGAATGGCTGCAGCTGTCACAGTGCAATTTGCTCTCTGCTGTGTGTGTGGGGGGGGGAGGGGTGGATACAGAACGTGAATGAATCAGACTGGTGTGTGTGTGTGTGTGTGTGTGTGTGTGTGTATGGGGGGGTCCCCGTGACTGGCATTCCCATTGTGCTGATTATCCTTTTTATGTCGAACTCCTTCGAGATCCCGAAGTCGCACTCGCTGCTTCTTCTGCTCAATGCGTCTTCACAATGGGCCACGCTCAATGGCCTATTAATCATACGGTAATTGCATAATAAGGGAATTATTTTACTGATACTGGCTGTCAAGGTTCAAGGGAAACTTTTGTGACACGCCGTCAATGTGGTTTCAATGTTGCGCTGTGGTCATATGACCCCCCCAGCAATTTGCTTTTTGACCTTTTGGTCACATTTCTTGAAGAATATGAGCAGAGAAGCGTGTCATTCATTACATGGCAGTTTGAGAGCCAGGCCGGTTAAGCAGGAAACCAACGTGATGGGTTTGCATGTTAAAGGCTAGAAAATACACATTTAATTGTGTAAAACGAGCCTTTGTCGTGAGTAGTCCTTTCATGTTGCTTTCCAACAACGGGTTGTCTGTTTGCTTTTTAGTTCTTGATTTAAGGGCTTATTAGTCACACCTAAATGTTTGTTACAATCACATAGAGGAATGTTAATCCATGGCAGTCACTACTAGTTTGATGACAGCTTCTTAAATGTGGCCCTAGTGGGTGGGCTGGGGGTGTTAGAGAGGATAAGGGGCAGGTGGGACGGTGATTTTCACTTTGAGGGCTTTTAAGTGTTTTGGGAGGCTTCAGAACCTTCTGTTCCTTCCACGTGACTCTACCTCCAACTGGACACACTCAGAAGGGCTCAGGGAATCTCACTGGCCTATTCTTCCTGACACTCATCAGAACGGCGAAAGTGAGTGGAGTTCAGCTGTTGTGGCCATCCCTCTGCCTCTATGGCAGTCTCTCCGCAGGGCGGGGCCCTTCACCGCACCTCTCCAACTTTCACCCAACTTGAAAGAAGCTTCTCCTAATGTGATGCCTCTTTGTCTGGGTCTGAGGATCAGAGGAGTGGGCTTGGGGTGCGGGGGGGGGGGCTCGGGAGGTCAAAGGTCACGGGGCAGGCAGGTTTGTGTCCTGCCGGAAATAAGGAGTAGAGAGGATGTGCGCAGAGAGGAAGACCGCCCTGGCGTTGTCTATCAGGCAAGGCGATTAGCCCATAATCCAGTAAATAAACAGCGTAATGTCCTGCGTGTGAACATGAGCTCTTTGCAGCTACTCATTCCTCCTGAGGTGGGGGCTGGAGGGGGGTTAACAGATGAAAATGAGCGGAGAGGGGGGACCTGACAACACCTTGAATGGGGGTATTGTGTTGACGGGGAAACGTATTCACAAGGAGGTCCTTTGATCTCTGGAGGCACCAGACGGGTGAGCATTGTAAATTGTGGCCTCCAGTTTACTGGGGGGGGGGTAGACGGAGTGTGGAAGCTAGAGCTGCCATCATAGGTAACTGAAAGAGGAGGATGAGGGTGGGAGCAGGCGCGGTGACTGCCAACAGGGCCGGGGGGCTTCGACCACAGGAACCAGTTCGCGGCACTTACCAGTACACTCCTGCTGGTGTGGCAGCTGGACATGCCCGGCGGAAGGTACCTCTGAGGTGACAGGGGAGGAGACACAGAATGAGTAAGTATGGCTGAGGTGAGCAAGAAGGAGATGCAAGGGGAAACAGAGATGGAGGAAAAAAGAGCATTTTCAATAGGGGGGAAGAGAAACAGTGCAGAAGCCTAGCGGGGGGGGGGGGGGGGGGGGGGGGGGGGGGGGGGGGGGGGGGGGGGGGGGGGGGGGGGGGGGGGGGGGG
>JABFDZ020000118.1:3411251-3422078 GCA_019775955.2 Pollimyrus isidori
ACAGCCATGACAAGGCAATGAGAGAAAAGGCCGCAGGAGGGGAAAAGAATGATACCAGGTGATCGTGTGTGTGTGTGTGTGTGTGTGTGTGTGTGTGCGTGTGTGTTTCTGTGGTTTCCGTAAGGGAAAGTAATAGGGCCGGCCGAGCGAATGGCCGTTACAATCTTTCAGTTTTGCTGAGGAGGGAGAGGAGGGCAGAGAGGGACTGAGTGTAAGTCATGTTGATGAAGAAAGACAGAGGAAAGAAGAAGGAAAGGAAAGATGGAGCAGGGGATGAGGGGTGGGGGCATGGGGGGGGCTGGTCTTTGGATTTGACGTGGGTGTTTTTCTGACAGCTATAATTCTCCAGCCTACAGAATTTCATCAACACGAGTCGTGTTTCGAGCTGCGCTGTGGGGCTGCCGCCCTTTCAAGTCTGCCGCGCTGACAGGTAGATTTATTAGCCCTGAGATTCATACAGATCACATGTCACTCACTGCAGACTGTCGGGGTGTCAGCAGCACACGGCCATCCAGTGGGGGCTGGCAGCTACCCGGGTGTCGCCACGGGGACAGGGAGCAGAGGCGTGTTCACACGCACTCACATGCACGTACACACACACGCGCTCACGCATGCGCAAGCCTGAAAGGGGTAGGGGGCGGTGAGGCAGATGGGAGGACAAACAGGCACGACTGCAGAACATCACGCACAGATGTCAGGACAGGTAATGGAACGGAGAGACTGACACGGACAGACTGGCGTACAAATGAAATCAAACGGAAGGCTTCCGTTCAACACCAAACGAGAAAAAACACTCAGCTTAAACGTGCAGTTACCGTATAACCTCTGTCAATGTGTTATTTTTATGTACGTGAATATAACTGGGCGACTACCAAACTGAGGCAGGCCAAACCAAATCCCCAATCACGGATAAAATTCACAAGAGATAAAACTGTCATCCCTTTTCATCATTTAGTCTGGAAAATTGTAAAAGTCACTAACACGTATGAGAAGCTTGGAAAGTTGGATTTGTTTGAATGGAAAGGGGAAAATGCCATGGAATGCTACAGAAAGAGGTTTTCTTTTAGTTTTGACTTACTTTCGTCTAATGCTTTGACCAGTTATTACAAATAAGGATATTAATATTCAGGGAAAAAATAATCTTTGATATTAAAAAATCTGTGCCAAACTCTGCTATACAAATGGGTATACATGTGACATGATTACATTTAAGAGTCACAGACTTTACGTTAATTATTTATTTGTACCTCTTTGCATCTCAACTTGGAGTTTTGTCAACAACTCCTCTAGAAGGCAATGCTTCTATTTGATTTAAGCAAACTGCTGCAAATTATTACCATCTAGCTATTTAGCCTATGATGTAAGCATGAAGTTTATCATTAGCATCAGTTACAATAAAACACCAAAGTCCTATTCGGCAAAAACAGACATATATGATGACTGAACATTATGCTTAGCATAGCAGAGAAAATGACTCTGCACTGGATATATTTAACACTGTGGAACCAACCAGCTACATTTTTTAAGAGTAAGACGTAAAAAACACCACAATGCTGCTGCTGGTGCAATTCATTCAGTGCATGCAGTGGTGGATCTTATTGCATGATATTTGCTGGGTTTAAAGGCTTTCATGTTATTCTTTGTTATGAAAAAAAATACTGTTAGGCGCCACTGCTGATATTCCTGAAAGCACATTTAATGGCGCACATTTTCTTGATCACATAATTACCGCCTATTTTCTTGTTTGTTTGCAAAGCTGGTGCTTTTTCTTAATTACACACTTAGTGCGGTGGATCGTTTTCCCAGCCCTGCGCCATAACGCCAGTGACTATAACTCCAGTGGGGGGGCTGGATGTGATCAAACGGCGGGACACACTCAGTGAAGAGAAGAAGAGTAGCAGATGGACAGAACGGGTGAAGGAAAAGGCAGAATGACAGTGAGCAGAGACATGTCAACGAGGCAGAGTGGGAAGGAGGGAAAGAGAGAGGGAGAGAGGGAGCGGGGGAGAGAGAGGGAGCAAGGCCAGGATGTTTCCTGGATTCGGCTGGGAACTCTCAGTCATCTGCACATCTGGTAGTTATATTTCAGAGTTATAAGTCATATTAGGATTGTCTGCAGATAAATCCATCATTCAAGAAAAACACAAACTATTTAAAAATGAAGGGGAGCGGAGAGCCATGACTCTGACGTTTCCATAAATCATTTCACCATGATTAAAAACATACCATTTTGATAGAACTAAAAAGTGTAGGAGGGGGGTGGATCTTTCAAAAATGCCGTTTTGTCGTTGCCTTTTAATTAGCACCCGGGCCCCCCCCCCCGGACTCTCCCAGGCTCCCTCTCACTATTTGTCTCACGCTTGCTAACTTTAACTTCCCGCTGAAGAATCTTTTCCTCTCCCTCATTCCTTTCCCTTTTATAACCCCCCCCCTCTCACCTCATGCCTCAGCGCTGTGACGGCATTTTTAGGCACCACGCCCCCTTCCCCGCACCACCCTCCCCAAACCTCAGAGTTAAATACAGGCTGACCTCAGGAGAATAAGGCATGTCATTTAGCTCCTCATCTCCCTCCCTGAAATCTCTCTCCCTCTTTGTCACTTTAATGGCAGGAGGGAGAGAAGGATGTGGGGAAGGCTGGAGAGAGAAGGGAAAGTGGTGGGGGTAGAGGGAAGTCAGGAATGGGGGAGACGGAGAGAGAGAAGAAGGTGGCGTCGCTGACAGGCGGGTTCACTTGGAGCTGGAAGGTGCAGGTCACTCTGCTGTGACTCTGACGGGGCTTTATTAAGAGCTTCCCGCAGACCCTGCCCTGGGGGCATGGCGAGAGAGGCGGGGCCACGGGACATGGAGCGGACCATATTGAGATGCGGGGCGGGGGGTGGATGAGGGCAGCAGAACTTTATGGAATCTGAATCTCTTCGAATATGCTGAACGATCCAATTTAGGTGATCATACATCAATCAAGCTCATAATGGACACTGTCAGGGCCGCTCAGCATTCAGCAGACTGTTTATTAATGGAATGTAGGCCAGGTATTCTGCCCAAAGGTGTGTCAGTCACTAAAGAAGCTGCTGCTACCATAACAAGCCACTGCAGCCTGTTGTTAACCAGCAAATCTTTTTTCTTTGGTATAATTAGCCAAGCCGACTGCTAAATCAGCACTTGTCAAGCCATGGCAGTTTAAGTGAGAGGACGACCCTGTCACCCTCGGGGTGTTACGTGTGAGGGAGTGACATACAAAACAGCTTGTCACACCTGCAACTGCTTTATAGGGATTCCAAGCTGTAGGCTAAATTTGATTAGCAACGTAGCGACCTCGACTACCCTCACAAACAAACCTCAGATGGAGACAGTACAGGAAAAGCCAGTAAAACGTATTTACATTATATTTGCAAGAGACTTCAAAGTCATAAATGAAGATACGTCCTTTTAACAGCGGTGACAGTATGTCTCCTAGCCACAGGCTTTCTGATTGGCTAAATGTAACCCACGTAACCTGGGTGCTTCACCAGCTGGTGGAGGCCCGACACAGGTGCGGCGTTTGGTTTTCCTTGGGACAGGGCAGGAAGCCCATGTCGTTTTGGGAAAACCTGAGGGAACTGGGAGGCGGGAGGTGATTTATGAGCTGGCGGACACCTGGGGGGGGGGCTGAAAAGGAGAGCACCGTCAGCACGGCGGAGGCTGGCGTCAGGAGGGCCGTGGCGGAGAAATGGCTCCACTGCTGCCTAATGAAGCCGCGGCTCCGTTTACGGTGTGATTTATGGGTGGGAGCGAAATGGGGCTTTGGTGCTGACAGCAGAGAAATGGCCACAGAACAGGGCGGGGGTGCAGGGTGGGTGGAGAGAGAGTGACCACGAGGGGCAGCAGAGAAGCAGGGAGATGCCAAATGCTTACCAAACGCAGGGCTAGGCTACCGCCCGACCTTGCAGGCCCAGAGCACTGAGGACGGACCATAATGCTTTGCAGCACTGTGTTTCCCCCGCACCACGATAGTCAACATGCCCCCGAGAGTGAGCGGGTCTCACTCCATCAGGTATCCTTTTCGTGTTGGACGGAATCACCAAGACGATAGCTATTACAACCTTTGCCATAAATACTCCCGCTCTGAGGCGTGTTTTCAATAATAACCCAGAGGCTGACCGGATGTGCTGGTCACAGAGGGGACAGAGGAAACAGTAAATCAGTGGTTAAACGCGTGGGTGGAAACGGCAAATCAGCAATTTAAACAGAGCCGATGAGTGAGAGAGAGCCGAGTTCCCTGGGGGCTCCTTTAAGGGCGTCTTCAAATGGGCCCCAAACAGGAAGCAATGCTTCCACTTCCTGGCCACATCACCCCAGGAAATAGAGGTGAAAATCAGGTGTGGAAAAGGCATCTCCTACACATGGTCAATTTTTATTTGATATTTTTTCCAGGGACTTTAATATACACTGCTGTTATGGTGATTGTTATTTTGTCTGCCTGCAAAAAAAATCCCACGAACAAGAAAAAAAAGGGAATAAAATAAACTGCCGCGACAGGAGACATATTTATTGCATTACCTGGAACTTGGGGAAAAGTGTTTTCCCAGTGCAGGAAGGTGATGGTGGCAGCGAGGCCAAACGGAGAGGAATTACAAATATTTGTGGGAACTGTCAGCAGACTCAAACGCTATGGCTGAAGCGGCGGGGTGGAGCGTTTGGATTTGCCAGCGAGCGACGTGACATGGCCTGGCGACCAGCTGCGAGCTCTCTGTGACGTGGCCATTGAGAGACAAAACGGCAGTGAGGTCTCTGTCCGAAAGGAGAGGGTCCTAAAAACTCCCCCTCCAAGAATATCAGGACATCTTGAAATAACTTTAACGTAAGACATAAGAACATAAGAACTATACAAACGAGAAGAGGCCATTCGGCCAATCAAGCTCGCTTGGGGTAATGAACCTATTCCACTGATCACATAATCATAAGTCATACTTAACATGATGTTATAATCATGCTTTTATAAAAATATGCTTAGGGTTCAAAATTCTTAAAAGTAGTAATTCAGATAGGAAAACTACAGTACTGGGTTAAAAATAAGACCACTTTATTGCTTTAAAAAGTCATAATGCGATACTTTTGAACGAAAATTTTAATAATGTTTTTTAATGCTGCAAATAAAATGTTTCTGTTTTATTTGAGTGGTGCTTACACTGCCTTAGATGTGCCCCATCCGTGCCTCCTCCACTGTGTGTCTGAAGTGCTTTGGAAACACAGGTGTCCTGTTTGTCAAGTGCGATCAGTTCAAATTGATTCAGTACAAAGGGAGAGAGAAAGATAGCAGGGGGGTAGGGGTGTGTGAGCATTGTCACAGTCATGCTGAGCATCAGTCAGGCTCTGTGCTGGGAACAGCTGACAAGCTCCCCTCCCCACCATTGTGCCTGAAGTGCAACTTGCCCTGAGTCACACCTGTTAGTCACCAGGTGCAGCATGACACAGGTTAGACCTAACACCCTAGCGTTGACGAGATGCAGCTGTGGATGCTTTGACAGGGCAGACCATTTTAAGGGTTGGGGGAGGGAACACAGAGCTATGGGCCCTCGGGATGAAAGGCACCCTCTCAGGACTCTTACAGGGGCCAGTAATGAATGGGACAAACAAGCTGGGGTTTTTACTGGGGTGTGTATTGCCAGGTGATCTTTACCTTCAAGGAGATAATGGGGCAAAGTGGTTTTGGTGGGGGGACAGGATGTCTTACAGAATAAATAAATTAAATTAGTGGTCAGGTGTGTGGCCCTTTTCACTCATAAAAGCAGGCAGAATGCTTACAGAATGACCCAATAGTGACGTAAAATCTTCTTCGCTACTGATTCATGCTAAACTATAAAAATCGATGTAGCGTGTTTAAGTATGTAGGTCTCTTGTTTATTAAGGAGCTTCACAGATTCCGTGGTGTCAATGACAGTTTGCACATGGTCTCCCTCACTAGCCAGAATGCTATCCCATGTATCCCACGATGCACCTCCTCTTTTTTTTTTCCTAAGGATAGCACTGATCCAAAGTGTAAGTGAGACACGTATCGCACAGTTACAAAGTTGTTCTTCGCAGTCCCTTCAGGCTGATGGGACATTTTTGGGGCCTGTCCAGACAATAACCTGTAAGAGCTTCCCGGTGTGTCAACCTGGCTTAAATCAGAGAGGAAGTGTGAGACGTCTTTTAAGACATCAGCATTTGTGTTGTGTCCATCACTATCCCAGCTGTGGACGGTGACCACATGGCCAGTGGAGATTCATTTGTTAGCTCTGAGGATACATTAGAATCAGCAGCTGTAAGCAAAGGGACTTTGCAGAACATCTGAATTACAAAATCATAAACAGCGAGCATTTTGTTAAAAAGCTTCATCAAGAAAAGCTTGCCCCTGACGTTTTGTTTTGCTCAAACTCGACTCGGTTTCTTCTGTAGCTGTCATCACCGTTTGTTTTGTTTGTCCTCAGGTATTCCTCTCACCCAGATTTGTACCTGCTTTATAACAAAAGCCACTATTGTCAATCTGTGCTGTTCGTTTCACTAGATTTCTAAGCACTTTGGGACAACTGAGTAGGGAAAGGTGGTTTGTGGAATAGGTTGAATCCATTCACTTTGATTTTCAGATATTCGAATGGTAAATGACGCCCCTTCAGTGATGGAAGCATAACCAGACAATGTGGTAGACAAAAAACTCAGATCAAAATGTTATTTGAATTCTTTTCCACTGTAAGCACCATTTATACAGAATGGTGTAAATTTTGTTTAATTAAATGGTTAGAATATTTCGTGTTAAACCTGCCATTTATAATTTGAATTTTATGTAGTGTATCATACAGGAAGGTGCTTCTCCGGTTAGGTTTTTAGTTTGCGACTGCCGTAAGGGATATGTGTCAGAGGAGCAATAAAGTTTGTTTTTGAATGTGGAAATAAAGAAGTAGATGTCAGGAGCCACACGGTTGTTTTACTGTAATTGGTAACCTATGTACCAGTTTCACGTGGAAAGAGTCTACCGCCGTTAATTTGATAGAAGTGGTCAATTGTTTTGGATTGCCAACATATAGAATATCGTTTTCGACCTAAGATGACCACTACATCCACCACACAAGGTAACATATTTTTGTTACTTCAAGAAAGAATCAGAATCAGGTTTAATAGCCAAAGAAAGTGTTTCAAGTTCCACTCCAAAGTACCAAAAAAGTACCCCAACTGACCTGGCACTTTAGGTACTGTAATGTTTGGTACTGGACCGCAAGTCAATGGAAAACAGAAAGTACTGAAAGTACCATAGCAAAAGTATAGTACCTGACATGGTGGAAAAGCTCCCATATTAATACCTAAATATAATGTTCACCTGCAGCAGGGTTGCCAGGTCCAGCAAATATCTCCAGCTCAAGGTCTGCTTAAAATCCGCCCATTGGAAGCTGGCACTAACCCAGTAATTGAAATCCCAGTATACTCTATCTCAAAGATATAAACCAGTATTTTGCATGCTGATCACACTGAAATGTTCAGCATTTTAAAACCTAAACGCCGCAATGACATCATGTAGACAGAGGCTCGCTCCTTTGCCAGACATGCCAACTTTGGTCAGATGGGTAGAGTTTCAGTTCGAGGCTAATCTGCATACATGTATGTAACAGTTTTGTCACATTGTAAATAGTCAATGCTTTTGTTGTAGCTAATCTGATTTTAGGTTTATGATGGAATATAGTATAGATTTGCCATAAGATGGCTTGCGTGAGAGTCTGAAAGCATGAGTGTCAAGCCAGAAGCGTGGAAGTTGGCAGCTGTGTGTGTCTGTCTCTGATTTTCGGTGCCTAGAGATTCAGTTTTACTCAGCATTAGGAGCCGCCATTCATAATAATTAATTTCTGTTCCCCCTTACAGTCCACTACCATGGAGCAACAAAAAACCCACAGGCCACAATCTCTTAATATTTACCCACAACTGTATTTTCAAAATAGCTCAGTTGGGTGGGAAAACTGCAGACGTGGCAACTCTGACTGGCAGGTGACATTAATGGTTGAGCAGATTACTTACTCAGAGATCCTAACTCCTTACAGGAGACACGGGTAAAGAAAAAAAATAAAAAGCCAGCCTGGCATACGATGATCTCACAGAGCTGTTGGCAGCATTTCCTGCGAGACACACCTCCCATGGGGTACAGCAGGACCCCCACGGGACGCTGGAAACAGAACAGTGGAGTGTGAACCTGAAGGTATTGAAGCAGGAATACCCATGGAATGACCCAGAAGCCATCCGGAGATTCTGCTGTAAAAACACCACACGTGTACATCCATTCATTTATGAAACAAATCGAAACGTTATGAAAATGCAGGTTCTGGCCAACCCACGTACCGACCTGCAAAAAAAAATGGCACCTATTTGACATGAGGCTTCCCACAGACAATTTGTCTTCTGTCCTGACCTGTGTGGAGTCCGTTAAAAGCTCTGAAAATGTAGCAAAAAATAGATAGGCGGGAAAGTGCAGAGCGACGTATTCGGGTGTTCATACTCGGGGTTCGGACCCACTCTGCCCTCTCTCAGGGTTCGGACCCACTCTGCCCTCTCTTGGGGTTCGGACCTACTCTGCCTTCTCTCGGGGTTCGGACCCACTTTTCCCTCTCTCTTGGGATTCGGACCCACTCTGCCCTCTCTCTCGGGGTTCGGACCCACTCTGCCCTATCTCGGGGTTCGGACCCACTTTTCCCTCTCTCTCGGGATTCGGACCCACTCTGCCCTCTCTCGGGGTTCGGACCCACTTTTCCCTCTCTCTCAGGGTTCATACCCACTCTGCCCTCTCTCGGGATTCGGACCCACTCTGCCCTCTCTCTCGGGGTTCGAGGTCAGGCCTCTGGGACTCACTTTCACGCAAGTATGATCCTTCAAAGAAAAACTAAGACCTCAACCTCCCACCCATTTGCCCGCCCATGGCCCACGACCCACGAACCTAATGGATTATATGCTGTCTTTGGGGTGGGGTAATTTGTGCTCAGGCCCCACCTGAATAGGTCGACCTCATTATGGCTGAATCTCCTGCCTTGTTACCGGTCCGGTTGCCAATAATTTATGGAGCCTTTGTCCGGACGGAATGTACTCCCTGCACAGGGTAATGGAACCCATCTATTTCTACCGTTGGCATCAGAAAATGTCTTCTGTATTTCTTTGTCTCCTTGCCTCTCATTGCAAGGGAAGCGTTTCACGGTAGGATGAGATGCCATCATGACCGTGAGTGTGGGGCACGTGTTATTCTTCACAGACATGTGCACATGCTCGTCCACAGACACACGTGTGTGCAAACTGTGCAGAAAGCACATGGCCTTATTCCAGGAGGAATCGTCGCATTTATTTTCATTGAAGAACATGTAAAAGCACCCTTGGGCTCTCTCTTGGGTGTTTTAGTGGAGGAGGGGGGGCGTCGTTCAAATGAAGGCAAGTTAAAACTGGAGCTGGAAGACATTTATGTTGCGATTTGCCTGTTGCTGCAGTACATGCATGATTATTATTAATTTCTTATCCATGGTCACCTATGCAGCCTGAAAAACCACCACTGCAGCTCTCATGCATTGAGCTCATGTTGCCATGGTGAGTGCCATGTGTGGCGAGAAAGTCATGCAATCGACACTGGCAAAAACAACACCAGATAACTCCCATTTACTAACACTGGCGATCTGGGTTAATGGAGAGGACTGTACTTTGCCTAGAAAACAGAGGGGACCCAGAATCCCATTTACACCCCACTGGTTCCCCCAGATTCCCCAGGTGACACATGGGGTCGGCCAGAGACTAACTCAGATTTCCAGGCCCGCAGCTGCCTGCCAAATTCACCCATGAGTAGTGGGGGGTTGGGCAGCGATAAAATCTGCTCCCTGCCAGTCACACAGGCAGGCGTACAGGAACTAATAAAGCTCACCTCTCCCCCTGAACCCATGCCCGTCCCACAAAGTGACATTTAATTATAATTTGCCTCTTTAATGATTCACCTTTGTCTCCTGTGTATCAGTGAGATTAACAGTAACCCGTGTATGTATCTGCCATACCTGCTGTGTAATGAAAATCCGCCTGGTCAGCACACCCGCCCTCACCTTCCTGCACCCCAAATATTCCTGTCTGCTCTTCCAGAGCCTGCCCCTGTCATAAACCCCCCACCGCAGCAAAAATGCAGAGCCACCTCCCAGGAGTTCTTAGCCACAACTCTCAAAACCCCCCACCCCTGTACCTGATGGGAGGGGGCCACCTCAACCTCTCGCCTCTGCCCCATCTCATCATAAGGGCCATAATAATGCACCCATTTAAGGTCTCTTCCTTACAGTACCCCCCCCCCCCCCAAGTGAAGTAACAAGGTAATGGCAGAGTTTTTTGATGACGTCAATGCTGCCTCACTGGGGGGCGGACGAACTGGAAAAATACTGGAAGCTTCCAGAAAGTGTAGAGGGGCCAGGATATGGCAGCTGGGCCCTGGGGTCCCCACCTGGCCCCAGGGAGTGTTAACACCATCAGGTCCATTCAGGGGGAGGGGAAGAGTCATGAAAATCATGGGCCACTGAGCCACCGGATGACAGGCTGTACGTCTCTGTCTGACCACTGCCCCCTCCTCTCTTTGACCGTGCGAGGGACCCCGGTCTGGTTACGCCTCCCTGCTGGCGGAGGAGTGATCGCGCGATAATCGCCCCCTATGCCCCATCCCCGCATCCCACTCAAGGGCTGACTTACTCTCAGATGCCCTTGAGGGAACTGGGGGGGGGGGGGGGGGCGGGTTTGTTATGCAGGTTAATTGGGCGCAGGTTTTGAACCAGAAAAAAAAAATTAACACAAAAAAGAAAAGGGGAGGTATAATTATGGGGGGG
>JABFDZ020000118.1:3467758-3485570 GCA_019775955.2 Pollimyrus isidori
CCCCCCCCCCCACCCCCACCCCCCCCCCCCCCCCCCCCCCCCCCCCCCCCCCCCCCCCCCCCCCCCCCCCCCCCCCCGGCCGGGGGGGGGGCGCGCCCCCCCCCGCGCCCGGGCGCCAACCATGCATCACGGAGAGATGGGCGCCGTTGCCTCCCAGCCATGGACCTTCTCAATCACTTCTGCATTAGCATCGGAGTGAAGGGGATTGGGGGGGGGGCGCAGAACAGGACACAGGTTCCAAACCTATCCAAAAAAAAAAAATGGGTTCAGCAGATACACCCAGCTTTATTTATGACTTCAAAGCGTAATTTAAATAAAGAAGGGAAGTTCAAAACGAGCTGCTAACGACCTGCAGAATGCATAGTCCGAGGAATCAGGAGATTAATCAGCCCACAAGCTGGACATCTTTACATAGTCTATAAATATTTGTACAGTTATTGCATATAAGGCTTTTACATTTATATTAACAGATTACTTTCACAGTTTTTAACCCAGACATCGTCAGACTCTTAAAAACACCAGCACATTCAGTAGGGATATCTCCTAGTCCAATTATTTGATATTATTTTCTACAGCTGTATTGAATATTACTAGAATATCTACAGAAATAAAATGATGAATATCTTTTAAATCGCTCAGTTTAATACGAGGATGACCTTCACATAACGTGACCAAGAGATTTATCAGATTTGGCGTAGATTCAACATAGTACAAGGGAACAGAGGGCATTTTAACCCCTCTTACCTAGATTCAACGCCAGTAACCATTCTGAAGCAGAACGATGTCAATACTGAAAATAGCTAACGTTTAAGGAAATTGCCTTAGGGAAGTTACACCCAAAAATGACAGAACATTATTATTCCCTTTCCCATCAAGGGAAATTATACTCTGAGTGTACGTAATATTATATATAGCAAGAATATTATGCACATGGTGACCTTGCGCACTTTCACGCTCTGACGTTACCGGGAACCTCTTTCAGCTCCGATCTTTTTTTTTTCTTTCAGGGACTGAATTTTTATATATATATAAATCTCCCTGCCAGCTCCTGTCATATGCATTCCTGTTTATCTTCTGTCTGTCAGCTGCGCTTAACTTAAAACGGCGTCCCCACGCCGTGATTTATTCGCCCTGAAAGACATGCCCACGCGTATTCCTGTGCCGCGTGCTCGTCCTCGTAGCCGAAGTGCTGACCGGTGGACGGTCGTTTTCGCTTCACAAAAACCAAACACCGGACATTTCCCAACACAGAAAAATTAAACATATGAAAATATCGAATATCAAAGGCAGCCTACTTCCAAAGATATTAAGCTTTCTCTGTCTATCTTCAGAAAGCCCCCTGAACACATTTAACATCTTACATAACAGTAAAACTAACGACTAGATATGTTTTCAATCATACTGTATAAATGTATTCTGCATGTGTTCTTACCCCGTATGTGTTTTTACCACTCATTGGGATCTGAATAAAATTAGTAAAAAAAAACAGTAGCATATTAACACAAACACTGGTTGCACCTAATCCTCTAAGACTGAAAACCGAGGCGCCATTAGCACTACTTGTGCCACCTGGCCCCCTGTCCTTTTTATGACATTTTCAAGATTGATATTCAGCGGCCACTTGCTTCCCCAGATCTTAAAGCCCACCCATTTAATGCCCAGCTGTCACGCCAGTCAGAAAGAAGCTGATGTACGGCATTAGGACACGCAAACGCCAAGATGACTAAAAGGACACACCAGGGCTGGAATTTAAAATGACCAGGTGCATGATGAGTGCAAGGAGAGTCAGGCACGCTGGGTTATTTCAATTAGCTGTAAGGGAAGAAACACGCAGGATGGTGGCATTCTGGGAGCATTTTTTGAAGTGTCGGAAATTTACTGCCGGAAAACGGGGCGTTCCTGAGATTAATGCCCTGGGGATTTTTCTTTTTACCGAGCATTCATTGAAATTCCAAGAAAGGGACGGCAGGGGAATGTTTCACGTCCCTCTGTTGGCATTCCTATGTGTCATAAGTCTGATCTCGGTGAGTAAAAAAGGTGTAAAGAAAAAAAGAAAAAGATCACATATTAGCACATTAGTATCCTGCGGCTTTGCCTAGCCACTTCATGTTTTTTGTTCTACAGTGCACGTAGAACTTTTCACATGGATCTCTAACTGGACTAGAAGACTGTGTGTCTGTGCCTCTAGGTTTGTTGTACATTAAAAAATATTGGAAGATGAATGGAGCCTCTTCTACAGCGTCATTGACATGCACCTTCAGCTCACAGTGGAATTAATCGCCCAGCCGTTCCACCTTGCACCCCACCCCTTTCCAGCCCTTACTGTATGTTTTCCAGTCTTTCACCTTTCTACTCTTCTAACACCCTCCTGTTCATACTGTCCCCTGACCTCACCCATTTCCTCATTTTTTGGTCCCTATGTGATGCCATGTCAGTTGGATTTCAGTTCTGTAATACATATAGGAAAGTCAATTATGTCGTTGAAGTGGCACTCGACTGGGATAATGACAGCCAAACGAGCCCTTTGACACTTCGAGTGAGCGTCTGTCATCCTTTCACCCTGTCCACTTACACCCCATCAGATACATTGACATTTAAATTATTTAGCAGACGCCTTTATCCAAAACAATGTTATGGGTTTTACTCAGGGCCCCAACTGTGAAATTACACTCCCTACCCTGAAATATGAACCAGCAACCTTTTGCTCACAGGCATACAATCCTAACTCACACAACACAGGCCCTCTTACACCCTAAGCAAGAATCATACTCTCAGACCAATTAGCCATCCAGATGCTTTCCTAAGGACTATTAATTAGTGATGGACAAAATGATGCCTCATGAACCATTTCCTGTAGTTTTTTACCTTAATAGATGGTGCTCTAGGTTTACTTTGGTGCATGATTTGAGTTTTTTTGAACAGAGAGCATCATCTAGTGGGGGCAAAAAATACAGCAAATGGTTCATGAACCACCATTTTTTCCATTACTATTTCTGACCTACTCTTTATGATGTTGCAGGCTCCTCACCTGTTTTTCATAAGTGCCCATTTACCTGAACGGGCTTAGGCCCAGCACTGGTCCATCAAGAAGGTGCCAGCTGCAGACCAGCATGAGGAATGAGCAGGGGCCATATATGGGGTGTGGCTACACGCGTGTTCAGCATGTAATTAGCTCCACATATGGGCATGTTTTGAACTCGGATTCAAATCCTAAAAGGTTCTGATCAAATTTTCCCCATAAAACATAATGGAAAACCAATTCATTGATTCCCTGCCCCAAAAAATTACACCTATATGTTTTTTTGAGCATTTAAACAAAATGAACAGGATAAAATAAGAAAAGCATTTAGTAAACACATCTAAGCACATTTATCAAAACAGTAATTTGTAAAGTAAGAAAATAATTGTATCCAAACAATATGTATATGCGGCAACAGTATGCCGTGTGTAACATTTTTTTCTTAATTGCTTCTAAAACGACAAAGAATGTACCCCAACACTGCCCCAAGCCATGCGCCAACACTGCGCCAACACTAGACTATGCAATGCGGTCCATTGTTTGTTTTTATTATTACTTTGTATTCATTAATTTGTTCGTAAATAACAAACTTTTAGGGTGTAACATTTGTACAACTATTGCAAAACCTTTTGGTGAGCAATGACTACCAAAGTGATATAAAGTACAGAGTATGATATTTTCAATAAAAAAGCACTATCACCAACAAATAATGTTATCACAGCGAATGCGAGACTGAAACATTACCCTTTGTTTCCACTGAGAAACGTGCCACGTGACTCATTCTCCCGCTCATACAAGTTATCTTCGGTTGGCATTCACGGTTCAACTTCTGAGATTCAGATCAAGTTCTAGGTCATTTTTTTCAAATTGGTTGGCTGGACTTTTAAGAAATTTGAGTTCTTATGAGTTTGAGTACTGAGGTACCACTGAATAATGAATAATAGTTTGTTTGATTAGCTATAATACCTTTAACAGTGCTATTACAGTCCTGCTGCATTTCAGCAACACAATGGCTTGTCTAAGGTAGCTCTCTTGTTTAGTCGTGCCTTGAAAGACAGCCAATGAATGAGTGTGGGTGGAGCTACATGTGTGATTTTACAGCCTTTGTCCCCCCACTTCTGAGGATTTCCTGGTTTAATTTCCTCATCTGCACGTCTTCCCACTCTTTCCCAGCCCCTTCTGTCTTTCTTTCTGACCACCCTACATCTCCCTCCACTCCCCCTCTCAGTAGCGTGTCCCTAATTCATAGTTGAGCGGCTGCTGTCAGCTCCGACCTCTGAAAAGCTACCATGGGCATACAGTGCTGAGTAGCTCCTAGGGCACTGAAATATAGCCCATTCGCCAAATCAGCAATAAAACCACCCCACTGATAAATTTTGTTACATTGGTCAGGGCTCCATGCAGCCAAAGCGGTCATGACCTTTACCAGTCACCCCACCAAACTTGAGGGTCGTCGTCATGCCAACCTTAGTCCCCAGCTCCCTGGGGGGCAGGACTTCCTGTCATCATCCCCTCTCCCCCCCATCACTCCTTTCATTGGCATCCAATTTCCCGTCCTGTCCTCGGCTGCAGGCTCGGCACATTTCCTTCGCCATTTCAGCCCGCTGTAAAGCTGTCACTGTCTAGGGGAGGGGAGGCATCCATTATCAGGCCCTCTAATACTGCTTTGTGTTTCTGGAAACAAATTAGAATACATAAAAGATCGTGTGCCTAAAAGTATTCTTATTTTTTTTCCCTTTTCCCTTTCAGGGCTCCATATGTGTCCGTTTAAATGCTCAGCATTGGTGCTAACTGACCGCTCTCTGAAACGATTCATCTATCATCAGTCACACTTTTGCCAGCTGGATGGCGGGATCTGAACCTTGAGATTAAAGGAATTCTCTGAGCCTAAAACACTCATTTTTAAATCATAGGGAGGCCTTTGAAATAGAACCAAACGTCATATATCTGTATAAAATTACCACATTTTTTTTTATCAGGCACATTAACATCACTGTCCATAACTGCCTGTCTAGTATGGATACAGTGAGACTGGCAGCTATTCCAGGAAACTCAGGGCATCAGGCAGGGGATGCCCTAGCTCTGACACCAGTCCATTAACCACATGACCATGCTATTTATATTCCATAATAGGTTAATAAAGAGATGAAGATACTGACAGACCGGGTAGTAAATCACTCGGCAGATTTAAATAAGACTGACTCAAATGGTGCTCGTTCACTATAATTTGACACTGTAATTTGAGGTACTTTAATGGATAAACATGAGGAGTACGGTGGTAAAAAATGGGGCACATTTCTGTGTAAAGCTGGCAGCTCCTGTCCTCACGATACAATGCGTTGCTGAAAGGTTTTCTAGAAAGACAGCAGGGGCTTGTATGACAGTAAATATAGACACACGGCCAAGAAGATTTCCCAATCTTTTGCCCTCGCTCATCTTTATGCTATTAACCAGTCCAAGCAACCCACCAGTATTGGCAGACAGTATGTCTTAATTACAGATTAATTAGGTCATTAGCACATTTCTGACACTGCCAGCACATTGGCCCTGTCAAGGTTAATTACTGTGATGTGTTTATTTTTCCGTCCATGTCTCCGGAGGGCTGTCGCAGGACGTTGGTTTTCATCTCTGCTCCTGTAGGATCCCTTGGGTTGTGCCTTCCACCGCACCCATACCCTAGCATTCCCTGGGCATCTTCTCTCTCCATAAGGCTGATCCTGACCTCCGGTCGGCCCATTATGCAGTTACCACTGCACTGCAGCAGTGTTGAAAGAACACGGAACCTGGACAGTGCTCTAATGGGACATAGTGTCTTGAAACAAACTCAGCTCAGGGGAGTTTAGCCTACACAATGTTCTGTGGGCAGCAAAAAATAAATAAATTGTTCGAAAGAGATAACCAATTACATTGAGGCAGGAGGCATATGATTGGTTGGTCACGCCTATGGGGTCCATATCATTAAAAAAACCTGCATAATTTTCTTACTCCACCAAACAACCAGCAAGCACATACAGGTTGTCAGGAAGGCCTTCAGGCCTGAGGTGTTGAGTGGATAGCATTAAGGATTTAAGTATCTAAGCAACAGGAGTGGCGACTATAAAATCTCAGGTCCCAGAAGAGCAGCTTTTCTTCATGTAAAGGTCAAATTATACTTCTTCACTTTTTTGTGTGCACTTTCGGTTGCGGACGAGGGGACGCAACATTAATTTCGCCTTCAGTGGATAGCTGCAAATGATTGCTGTCAGTGTGCCTGTAACCCAGATTTTTATGTCTAGCAGAAACTTCACGCATCTACCTGGCATGTGCAAAACAATTGATTAGGTATTTGTAATAGGTGGCAGTGTGGACTTTCACAAATTAGAGATCAACGCCGACAAGAGTAGAATAGTTGTGGTAGTACTAGCAATGGTAAACAGCTGAATGAAGGGTCAGATGTATCCACATATCTAATATTTATTACTGTCTAGACATTATACCAAGGTATACAGTTTTTAAATAACCACTATTTCTGTTTTTAAATAAAATTAGCCCGTGGGTAGGTCCCAGCTAATTTTGTCGTATGGATTTTAAAAATATGCCTTATCACTCCAGCCGAAATATTGACCAACAACTTTGGTAAAGTTTTATGAGGTTTCAATTTCACTACACGGCTTGTATTTGTGTTTGTTGTAATACAGCTAACCCGTCCTGGTCTGGTGGAATATACAGTACAGGCCAAAAGTTTGGACACACCTACTCATTCAATATGTTCTATTTATTTTCATGACCATTTACATTTGTAGATTCTAACTGAAGGCATCAAAACTATGAATGAAGCAAAGGGTGGCTATTTTGAAGAAACTAGAATATAAAATGTTTTCAGTTATTTCACCTTTTTTTGTTAAGTACACAACTCCACATGTGTTCATTCATAGTTTTGATGCCTTCAGCGAGAATCTACCAATGGTCATGAAAATAAAGTGAACACATTGAATGAGAAGGTGTATCCAAACGTTTGGCCTGTACTGTACAGCAATCGCAACCATCTGCGCCCCCTCAGCCAGGTGCAGCAAGAGCTCAAGCTCCCGCACAGATGACCATCCCCAGCCCAATAGCGCACATTACATCGGCCATCTTGCAGCCCTTACTGCTTGTCTTCTGCTTGAGTGTGACTTCCTCAATGCCTCTGTGCTTTTGAACCAACGCCCTTCCACTCGGCCCGAGCGACCTGCCAAAGTGCCTGCAAACCTATAACTTTATCTCTCTTCCCCACGGTGGCAAACGACAGCAGGCACCTCTGATAGCCACCAAGACTCACCGGTTGGGGTGAGTATGGTGTCCCACTTGTACACTGGGCAGGCCAAACGCAGTGGGCACGCTCCCTTCACTGATCATTCGCAGGGGCTCGACCAAAGGCTCTGTGGAACGTCATGAAGACGGAAATAAAGGAAAAATAAAAATGGCAAGGTCCCACTTCGTCACCAGCGGGGGGGAGCGGCCCAAACTGATGATTGATTTCCGCTCTGGTGCTGCAGCTCATGTAGCCAATGCTACCCTCTCTCCTGACAGACAGGCGGCTTCTAATAGTATTAATGCCGGCAGAGCGGCGTAACAGCGGCAAACAGACAGATATATCAGGCTGACGATTTCAGTGCCGCGGAGCCGCTAATGGATACCGCCGGCCAATCATGGCCGAGAAGGGTGCGCGTGTGACCTTGTGAGCCGCCAGCATCCCTGGCCAGGCTTCTCGCCGTAGATTGATTAATCGATTGGCTAACGCGTTTCAGAAAGGGGAGGGGGGGTTGCGGTCGTGATTGATGACATGGCCGGGGAGCAGATTGCATCACAACGCATCATGCAGGGGGACGCCGGGAGCATGGGGGACCTTTTCGTCTGTGGCGGCCTGTCGCTCATTCATTACGTAGCTGTCACCTCCGACTTTGGCGGAAGGCTAACAGAAGGCGCCAGCAAATTCCTCACGCCGTCGCCCCTGATTGGGGTCAACTGGAACAGTCTTGCGTTCTAAACAGCGACAGGACACATCACTCTGGCCTAGTGTACCGTGCTGTTCATTATTGTGGGCTGATGGCGCCCCCCTGTGGAGCAGCCAGGGAAATGCAAAGGAAAAAACCCTGCAGCCTTAGAATCTACTTGAACTGCTTCATTAAATATCACGCTGTGAAAAATGTCAAGAGCTATGAGCTATATGAACTGCTTGGCATAAAACATCTGCTTAACCAATAAATAATGTGTGCGACAACTGCTATTTCTGCCAAAATTAATTTTGCTGATGTTTCTTTTTCCTCTGGTTTTCATGACGTGAACACATGTAACACATGAAATATGTGATTAACAGACTAGTATAACTGGTTAACTAACCAGATCCACACCTCTATTGCCACTTTTTTGGCTGACACTGGGTAAGTAAACAAAAACTATAATCTGACTTGACAGGAGTCTCATTTACATTCTACTTCAAACTGACAAAATACCTCACCACCAATAACACACTGAATTAAATGTTGATATCACTAGTTCCTGTGCATATATTTATGGCAAACTATTCTCCAGACACGAAGGATTGCCAAAACACTCCCAGTCAGAGTGACTCAGTTTTATACTGGAATTTGGCAAAATTCTCACCTTTATTCTTTGGTTATGAACACTAGAGGCGCTGCAGGTATGTCGAGGTAGCAGCAGCATCTCCTGGGAGCCAGTCAACCACAGCAGTGAGTACCAGCCCATATGACGGCCCGTTAAAACACTACTGCTCCAGCTGCCCCAGTGAGAAACTCATTTCACAGAAACATGGCAATTGTTTCAACACTCTGCTGCACTGGAGTGATTCAGATTACTGGAGGAACACAGATTACTGGAGAGCACATAAAAGTACACACAAAAACCATCTAGGAAATCAAACTGAAGCACAGCTCTCGGTGTGTGCTGTCACCATGACAACAGCTGGTGAGTCTGAGATGCTGCATCAGCCCTCACTAAACACACACAACCAGCTTCCGGGTCATTAAAAAAAATATATAATAATGAGTCCGTCATGGGACGACGACGCGTAAAATCTCGATGGTCGGTGCAGGCTGCGACTGGCTGGCATCAGGCCCGGCCCGCCCCCTGGGCGCGCCCCCTGCTCCAGGACTCCCAGCGGACTCTGGCTGCGTGCCGTGCTGGTGCCCATATTCGAAGTGGATCCGCAGTTCACCAACCCGTGACTGGGGCAAGATGTCCGGAATCCACTCGATCACAAAGGGAGTGGGTCCCTTCTGTTCTGGTGTCGAAGTCCCTGTAGGGGGATGAGTTTGCATGACAGATACCGCCATTCTTCATAACCACTGACCCAAGACAGGGTTACAAGGGGGGCTGGAGTCAATCCCAGAGTGTCCAGGGCATGAGATACAGGAGACACAGGATGGGACGATAGACCATCACAGGGCAAACATCCAAACATAGTCATACATACACTATGGGCACTATGATTCGAACCTAGAACCCTGGGGTGTGAAGTTACAGTTGTACCCAGATTCTTCGGTGTTTGCTTATAATCTGCTCCAACATGCGGAGCCAGTGCAGCTTGCAGGGACACCCACCTACTCTCAGGAAGGTGCGAAGCTCCAGCGGTCGGATGGCCTGCGGTCGCTCAGATCGACCATGACCATCAGCCGCGGGCTCAGGCGGCACTTCCGGACAGCGGAAAGGTGAATAAGAGCCATCGCGGTTCTTCACAAAACTCCGTGTGAGCTCCAGAGGCAACTGGAAGGGAGGTCGGAGAAAGAAAGCAGGTACGACAACCATAAGGACAGAGAGGATGACGGCAGAGAAGGGAAACCACAGCCGAGAGTGGTCGGGGAGTGAAGGGTTGAGGAATGGGGTGAAAGAGAGTGCATTTGGGAGGGAGCGGTCAGGAAGGGAGAGAGGAGTCAGGGAGTGGGATCAAGGAGAGAGCAGTCAGGGAGAGACCAGTCAAGGAGATCTAGGCTGGAGAGAGACAGGTTGGGGGTCAAAATGCATAAAAATATGGATGAAAACCCAGAAAGTAAATATAATAATCATCCAAACAAACACACAAGAGTCAGAACAAATGGGAGAAAAAAAGGATTGGCGGCAGACAGAAGGCAGCCGTAACTCGGGAGACAAGAAGCGGGAGTGCGGCGCACACCTCGGGCGTGTCGAATATCCGTTTGACATGCAGTAGGTTGGTGATGTGCCAGGTGTACTTGGAGAAGGTGCCCAGTGGGAGGGCATCACTCCGCACGAAGGCTGCCAGAGACAGAGTGCACCGACACGTCAGTCAGGCGAACCTCAGAGCTCTGCTCCCCTAACGTCTCGCGTCTGGTGTTACAGGACGCAACGTGAGAGAATACGGCACAGATCGTAGGTGGGGGTGAGGGGTGTGCCCGTTAAATCCCCACCACTGGACCCCCCCCCCTGCTCCTCTGCGTACCCGTGGTGGAGTTGGGCAGTCTCCTCTTCTTGGAGCCCAGCGAGAGCCTCTGCTGCAAGGCGTTGAAGAAAGCTTGGGGAATGTGGAACACCAGCGGCTCTGGCTTTCCTGCCGGTGACATGGGGACGTCACGCTCTACCACCCAAACCACACATTGCTGTTGGGGCCCTGGGGGTCTGGGGGGCCCCTGCTGGCCACAAACAGTCACTACACTATATAGCAAATAAATACATTCCTTATTTGGGAGATTCTGAAGCAGCATGTTCTGCTAACCGGTTAGTTATGATCCTCTAACAGAACTTGCTAGCTATTGAGTTTTTGAAGCATCTGAGAGGGTGCTGGGAGGCACAAAATTACTTTTTGAGTGTGGCCCCCAGAAAAAGCAAACCGGCCCCTGCTCTCTATGTTACAGTTATAGTTCAAGGCCGGCTGCAGACACCCAGACTTTGCGACATTCAATCAAGGCACAAACATAGGTTTATGCTTCAGTATTACCTTCATTTACTCAATAGCAAAAGAGGGTCCAACCATATTATTAGCCAATGATATGTATTGAATCAGTGAGTGACAGGGGAGGGGACACTCCAAGGGCCAATCAGCTGGGCATAGGGCCCCTGTAGCCCCACCCTTGTATATGCCCTGGTTTGAGTCCAAAGCAACACAAAAGAGAACCAGAAAATCCAAAATAAATTCCGTCTCTCAAAGAGTCAAGTTAGATACAGGGGCTGTTAGGCTGAGCTTTCAACAAGTGCAAGATCGTCACAAGAGCTCTATAAGCAAGCTCTATATGCCCAACTTCACAGCCAGACGCACCATCAAACTGGAAGTGCATGGTCTGGTGGATCCTCTCAGTGACGCTGGCAAGCCACTGCTGGAAGGAGAGGGAGACATGGCCCTCGTCCACCAGCTGGCTGCCTCCTGTGGGGGAAGGATGTGAAGACGATGGAGGCAAGCGAAGTAAACGGTGGGAACGAGCCAGAAAAATGTGCATCATCACAGGAATCGTGGTGGAGAGTCCAGAACTTACCGGTGCTCTTGAGAACGGCAGAAATGGGATGTTTCCTCTGAGTGGGTCTGCGCAGGTTGCTGGGAAAATGGGTCTCTCGGACACCTTGGAGGGAGAGCATAAACAAGAAAGTTCAAGCTGAGATGTGGGCCCAGCCAGAGAGGGAGACAGCACCCCTATCTGTATGAAGATGGTACTGACCAGGTGAAAAACAGGAAAAAGCCCTAAAAAAAGTAGTAAATCCCAGGTTATTTTACTCCTCTGGACCAGTGCCAACTCACGAAGTTGACCTAAGCACCTTGGACACCCTTCCCCAGCCTGTATAACATGGCACTACGGCAAAGGTGCACCAGAAATCCAGTTCCATCTTCAAATGTCCTGAAATACTAACATTAACCATCATCATTTCCTTTCAGACATTAATCGCATTTCATTTTCAGTAGAGGGTACCCTTACTTAATCCTTTTCCGACATTTATAAAGACCAGCAACTCGAGTTACACCCCCTCCTTCCATGACTAACCCTTACTGCATTTTCAGATTTTTTCCCACATTTTATTTATTTTGCAACCGTGAGATTCGAACTAGCAGCCTTTCGATAACAAGCACAGCCTCTTATCCTAACCTGCCGAACCACACCCCCCGTGTTTCTTTGCCTACATGGTCTACCTTAACTGGAGTAACGATATAGATTATAGAGGAAAAAATATAGATGGTGGCAGTCTTGTCATGCTTTTGGCCTCATAGCAAAACATAGCAGACACAGAAGATCATGGAGGAGGTGCATGAGCTCACCTGTGAGGGTCTCGTTGATTCTCACCCTCTTAGCCCTGTTGGGGGTGCCAGGCCCGGCTGGCCGCAGGGGATTAGGTGCACTGAGGACAGAGCAGTCAGCGCTCTGCCCACCTGCGGGCGGGAAACGCACAGATACACAGACAGAACAGAAGTCTGCGGGAAACCATCGCCACGGGAAACACACCATGCCCAAAAGCGACAGATGACGATCCTACGTACCATTGTAGCTACAGCCAAGGAAGTCGGCGAACTCGGCAGCCAGCTTGTCATCGCTGGCGATGGCGCACACGCATGCGTAGAAGTGGAGGCAGGGTTCCTGGGCTGAGGAGGAGGAAGCAGGAGGCGCAGGGGGCTTGGAAGGCAGTTGGCCCTCCTGCTCCTCGGTCTCCTGAACCCCAAATCCTCTCCTTGGGAGTACAGCTTGACAGGCACAGTGGAAGTCTGCTGGCGACCTCTCGCGGGAAGGGAGGTCTGCCTTGGTGGTCCCCGGCGTGGAACCCACAGTGACGTGCAGGAGCCCGAGTGGATGCTGTTCGCTGACGTGGCACTTAACCACCAAGGTGCCACGGGACACACGCTGCACCAGGGGGCTCGGCGACTCAGTGGCCAGCTGCCACACCTCCTCCTTGGCCCAGACAGGGGCCTGCATGGAGTCCAGCACCGAGCTCTTCAGCGGGAGGGGGGTGGCATCCGTGTGGCACTCCATGGCGCGCTTCACATGTACGCAGGGGTTCTCGGGCTGCTGCTGGGGGTCCGGACCTTGTCCCGTACTGGCAGCCTGCTCCGGGCTCAGCGCCTGTCCCTGACCCTGGCCCTGCCCCCTCAAGCACGCCGGCACAAAGCAGCGGCCGAGGCTGATGCGCGTGAGCACGGTGCCGTCCGCCGTGGCGATGGCCGTGTCTGTCACGGTCAGCTCCACAAAACCGCGCTGCTCCGCGCCCCTCCCTCGCTGGCGTAGGGAGAACACCTGAGTCACCGCTGCCCCTCCTCCCCCGCCATCCCCATTTATTACCAGCCGCACCACCTCCCCACCCCCTTTCTTCGGCCCCGCCCTGCCACCTGCCCCTGCCGTGCCGTCGCGGAAAACCACCCCACATGCCTTGTTTTTGCAGCTCAGGCCACGGGTGCCGTTATAGACCCCGCATCGGGGGCATCTGCGAATCCCACGCAGGGTGGCTTTGCCCAGGTTTGACAGGAAAGCGGGGGTCTTCCTTCTGTCCCGTGACTTCGTGCCCAGACTGAGGGAGGCTGAACTCTGCGCTGCAGTGGGGGCCATCACCATGCCAGATTCCACCAGGGCATTTTCCATTGGTAGATAGTCTGAACACCTGCCTGTTTCCAAATAATAATAAGTCATTGACCGTGCTCATAACTAAATGTTTTAATAGTTCTTAATTATATCTTTATTCATGCTTATTGGCACTGGAAATGAATCAATTATACTCTTGTGTTTAAGGTAGGCTTATAAATTAAAATACTGTACTGCAGACAAATAGAAACTACTTCATAGAAACAGCTTTGAAAAGATTTTATAATGTTTTATAAGGGCGCGTCAGTGTATTAGAAACCGCTGACAGCTGCTGTTTTTGTGAATAAGTGCTTTCGCTGGGACTGATACTACGGTTGTGCATGAGGTGACCAGCAAACAGTGACATAGTACTCCGTAGTCTCGTTCCTTCCACCATTTACTCGTATTGCATGCTGTGTTATTAGAATTTTACACATTGTCCGACACTAGATACACGTTTTGTCTGTGTTCTGGCTGTAGATTGAGCTGCACAGCTAACAGCAGAAAGTACTGTGTACCGCCGATGTCGGTCTCCTATTGCCTTGGATTTGGAGGCGCATTTCTGGCCCTTCTGCCAACAGGGGAGAAGGCTAGTTGTCCCACTTGGTATTACAAACCATTAATGGACTGTGGACTTTAACGTTTTCAACCCCACTTTTCTAAGAGACGGTGCTGCGCAACCCGTGCCCGTTCAGGATTGTGTTTTTTTTCCCGTAATGCATACCTGAATTTCAACACCGAATGTCCTGCCGCTGTATGGTCGATTTTAGCTTTGAAATGCTGCCTTCTTCCTCTAAACCGTCGCCATTGCTTCTTACAAACGCGACTTCGCTTTGCAGTTGTAACAAGCCACGGGGTTGGATTATCCACCGATCACATGCTCAAAGGGGGTGTGTATCACTTGAACAACGAATGCTGGGAACTGCAGTAGGACGCTGACCAAAACTTCAGTTTCAATTTTATAGCAACTGTACAACAATTTAAGGCTGTTAAGAATCGAAGCCTACTTGCAAATTTGTCCCTTCTTTTACAGGCCATATATAACCACAGTTCTAGTGTCAGGTATACGAGGTGTTCTATAAGAGACCACTAGGGGAAATCCCTGTTTTCCCTAAATCAAATCATAGTAAATTATCACCGGAATGTAGTCGTATTACACAACTGGTAATAAAACCCACGAAATCGCCCATTCATCTCCACGGAAAAAATAGCTCAGGCAGATTTTATAGGCATCAGCATTTTAATGGGACAAAGCAAGAACATATTAGAGTAGCATAAACATTATCAAAACTGCCCCCACCCCCAAAAGAATTCTTCAAAACATATGGTCTTAAAATATTGTTAGGCACTGCCTACTCATTGACCTGACTGGTTAAAAAAAAAAACGGCAACACAAAAGTTTCATCCAACTTCAGTATTAAAATTTCTGCGAGGGGCAAGAGTGCAAAATTTCACTTCACCTTCCACATTTAATACTAATTACTAGTTCAAAAAATTATACACAGAATTGCTTTGTTTCTATATCACTCTCCAGTCAAAGCCTGTTGATTGAGACTTTCCAGAAGAATCAAAATTCACACTGTATCAATATCTGCATGAGCCAGGATGCAACAGTGCTGCTTGTTTTTTTTTCCCTCTTTTTTACATTTTATTAACCCCCAATACACCCTTTCCCAAAAAGAAAAAGCAAGCAAGCTTGTATAATCAACATTTTCCTTTATACAGTTTCAGAACAAACAGATTGTTTGGTTATTTACATTAAAACAGTTCTATAAGCCCTCCAAGAAACAAAATTCAAAAGGAAGTGGAATGCAAAACAATTTAAAATATCTATAATTTGTGTAAGAACAAAAATTTGTGAAAAGATAACCAAGAATAGTATTGTGCAATATCTGTCTGCCTTTAAAAGAAAGAAAGTGGCAGTAATCCCTGCAATTGGTTTAGTTTAGAGAAA
This sequence comes from Pollimyrus isidori, assembly GCA_019775955.2. Lineage (NCBI taxonomy): Eukaryota > Metazoa > Chordata > Actinopteri > Osteoglossiformes > Mormyridae > Pollimyrus > Pollimyrus isidori. The sequence continues at coordinate 3,483,252 of JABFDZ020000118.1, forward strand.
CAAAAATTGAGCATCTTAAAAAAAAGTTGACAACATTTTGTTTATTTTTTCCATTAACATTTCGCATGATTCACCAGTTTCTTACTGGAACTTTACAAATGTTTTATATTAGTCCAAAAAATGGCAAAATTTCATTCTCAGCAGGTAAATTACTTTAACCAAAACAAGAATCTCAAATTATTTTATTTTATAGCAACTTTAAAAATGGCATAGTCCTTTCCGTTAATAAGCTGAAAACCATGTTTACATCTGTCCAAGGGTCGGGCACCTAGTCCTCTGTGGTGGTAAGCAATGGTTTTCCTTCCATATCGGTGAGAGGAAAACAACAAAAAAAATGGGGAAGGTAGAGGGTGGGTTCAAAGTACAAATTGCCCACCCAGCCCCCAATCAAAATCCTCCCTCCCTCCTTAATCACTGCCACACACACACACACACACCCACCCACACGCGCGCTCACGCACTCAAATACACAGTCTGAACTGTCAACTGTTGCAGTGAGGCATCCTGGGATTCTGGAGGCCTGGAGCCGCCCACCCCCATATCAGTGTGTGTGGTATCCCGTGGTGCCCATGCCCGACTGGTTCGCTAGCACGCCGCCATTCACTCCCTGGGCTGGTTCCACTACGGCGCCGTTACTGACTGTGCCAACACCTGTCCACCCAGCACCTGGCTGTATGTGACTGGAAGGGGGGGGGCAGGGGGTGAAGAAAAAAAAACCGTTAGAATGAGGACTAAGCCAGGACCATGACAATAAGGCAGAACACATCACACAAGCAGCTGCGGTAAAGCAGACACTCCAGAAAATCTAGGATGCAGAACATTTAAATACAGAACATGAACAGGTTAAGGGGCTCCTTCAAATGGGCACCATTAGAGAAACATAACAGTAGACAATTAGTAGATCGCAAAAATTCAGAACAGCTTATGGTCAAACTGCCTTTAAGAGTAAATATTTGTTTTACTTTATATAGCTGTCGGACTTCAAATCAATTGGATGTAATGATCAAGATAACGAAATCAAAATTTTGGCGTTGAGCATTATTACACGGCTCTCTGATTGGTCAGTTGAGACATTTGCAGGTTCGCTCTTCTCAAATAACCTCTCCAAAGTAACGCATAGCCGGTACTACTTGTATGATTAAAATCCCTCCGACCACCGCTGACAGACAGAAATGGAGCAGTATACTCTCATCAAATCCTGACAACAGCTTGGCAAGCAGTAATTGTTCATATTAAATATTTTATCATAAAATTCAAATCACCAACATAGTTTAATGATAAGTGTAATTTTACACCCAAACCCGCCCAAAAAAATATATACACATTACTTAAACCAAGACAACAGGAAAAAGTCTGCTTAACAATTAAAAAAAAAAAAATCAATGGCAGAGACAAAGCAAATAAACTCATTCCACACTATCATACAGCTGTTAACCGATTGTTGACTAGCAGGTTAGAACACAACTGCAACAGCTCAAGTTTGCCTGGCACGTGTACTTAAAGAGGGGGGCTTGGGTAGTAGAAAAACAATCATGTTAATTCCCTGCCTTTCTATGCACTGCATGACAGGAACCCTCTCTCATTACCTATCCCAACACTGCAGCCCTATTAGGAGGAACATTCACTGTAACTGGTAGGGTCTTTAGAAAAAAAATTAGGATGAAGACAGACCCCTCCCTTAGTCTGCACACTCACGGGGAGTGAGAGTGTTTGTGCAGTGGTGGGACTTGCTGTGGGTCAGGGAGCAGAGGCCTTGCTGGCACAGACACTTACTTGAAACCCTGTTGGTTCCATGCTTGCCCATAGACGCCATAGGTGGGCACCTGCCATCCATTGGGCACGTACTGGCCAATCTGCTGGGCGTTGCCATACCACTGGCCCCATTGGCCGTAGGGCTGAGCAGCAAATCCCACCTTATTTTGCTGCGAGGGGGGGACAGACATACGATGTGAGGCCAATCAGATCAAACAAGATATGCGACAGACGAAGCCACCAGAAATGGAGGAAACTGCATTGAAAAAAAAAGTGTCCCACCTGGGGCACTTGGGCTTGCTGCATGGGGTTCACCATGTCTGTGGTCTCCTTCCCCCAGTAACACTTCACCACGTGACCCTCTATCGAGGTGCCATTCACAGAGACGATGGCGTGTGCCGCCCCCTCGTGGGAATTGAACCTGAAGGAGTTTAAAGCAACAAGACCTTTTAAAATCACACTTATGCCAGATAAAACCTGATGGGGTGTTACTAGGGCTGCAACAACGAATCGATTGAATCGATAAAAATCGATTACTAAAAGAGTTGGCGATGAATTTCATAATCG
>JABFDZ020000118.1:3485670-3510278 GCA_019775955.2 Pollimyrus isidori
ATCCGATTCATCGATGAATCGAAATAGTAATCGACAGATTAATCGATTATTAAAATAATCGTTAGTTGCAGCCCTAGGTGTTACACACATTTAAAGGTAAAGAGGCTGAAAAAGGCAAAAATAAGGTTCACCAAAAACAATTCAAACATAAAGGAAACACATTCTGCATGTTCAATGTCTGTAAACCAGGGTTGTTTGCTTTTAAACTTATAAACCAATGAGATCCAAACTTATACGGGCCACACTGTCACTGGATAAACCAATCTTACAAAAAGTCTAATTCCAAAATTTCACACATCAACGGATATCGAAACATGCTAAGGGCAGCCCAGAGAAGCTAAAGCCCGACAAACCAATAACCCGACGTACCTCACAAATGAATAACCTTTGTCTGGAAAAACTCTGATTTCCATGATTTGTCCAAAAGGGGAGAAAGTTTGTCTCATCAGTTGCTCTGAAATCCAAGAAGAGACAGATGAATAGTGTGCCTATAATGTGCTATAATGTGCAAAGCCAATGTGCCTATGACAATCACAGACATCATGGTGGTTGTGTGGGTGCGTCGCAAATACCAGTGAGGCCAGAGGTGACACCTCCACAGTACACAGTGCAATTACTGGGGCTAGACTGGTTCACCACCTCCTCAAAAGACAGGTGTTTGGTGTTACCTGTGGGGGGGTGGCAAAGAAAAACAAGGGTCAGTATTTCAGAGGGTGGGGCTCATATCCCCCAAGACATCCAGAGACTCACTCTCATAGGTGGTTTTGGGAGCAGGGGGCTTTCTCGTGGCCCAGTTGGTCCGGATCTGTCTGCCACCCAGCCACTGGCCACCCATCTGCTGGATGGCGTTCTCAGCATCCTGCAGTGAGCACAGGCACGACAAACCGTGGCGCTCACACGCTCGAAGCACAACAATTCATGTCAGGGTGGCCTCAGGGTAATGGGAGCCTCCGTTCACTTCATAAGACGGAATATACATTTCCAAATTTACGCAGACAAACTATGATACGGCTTTATTGGATTGGCAGGGAATCGGCACTTGGGGACAGACGTACCCATTTGTTGAAGAAGGACACAAAGCCGTAGCCCTTAGATTTCCCCGTTGCCATGTCTTTCACCACACGGGCATCACTGTTGAGGAAGACGGAAGTTTAGGGTGCTTTCCCACCGCACAAAGTACGGTAATTTCGCTTTTCCATCGACTTCTGGTCGAGTACCAGTACCGAGAGTTCCAGTACTGAAAGTGCCCAACCAGCTGGGGTACTTTGGGGTGGGACTTACAAACTTATTTGCTGTCGATTGGTTATGCAAATAGCCTGCAGCTGAAACACAAAATACACACAGCGAACAGCGAGAAACAAAAAAAGCAGCAGGGGAAAAAAAAAAAAAAAAAAAACAGGATGGACAAATAAGGAAACAGGCCTTAATCGACATATGGGCAGGTGATACAGGTCAAGTGGGATTTTTTGGCACGACTCAGAATAAAGTTTGCTTTAATAGGAAGCCACTTAGAAGAAATGGGGCACACTCGAAAAAGCAAACAACGCCCCTTGAACATCAAAAAAACTTAAGCAGGACTACGGGAAAGCGAAGGATCATATGTTTGAATCCAGTGAAAGAAATACTGCGTTGCGCTTCGTGATGTCAGTCAGAGGCGGTCACTGATGACAACATTTGCCGCCGGTACCATTTTTTATGCCGGTGGAAAACTGACACAAAAGTACCACCACACTTGCGGTACTTTATGGCGCCCAGGATCTCCATAACTACGCTGTGGGGGGCTGCTCCGGTACACTTACGATATCCTGCCAAATGGGGCGAAGGCTGCTTTGATGTCGTCGGTGGTGATCTCTGGGCTGAGGTCTCCAACGAATACATGGAAGTGATCTGGGATGGAAAAGGGGGGGAGAGACAGCCATGTAGATGTATGGAGGTTGCTGGTACACTGCCTGCTGAAATAGGGTTTCTTAATCCTGGCCATCCATTGTTTAATTATAGCCCATCATTTCTGCATGTCAAGGGAATCCATATTTGCTCATTCACAAAGACGAAATAAGTGTTATAAAATATCATGTAAATGCAGCAATTAAAGTTCTTTCCAATTAATGTCACAGCATCATGTATGATTGATAAAAGTTGAGGAAAAAAAAAAACCCATAAAATAAACCACTCCCCGATAATCCAGTTTGCCAAGATCCCCAACCAAAATTTTGCCCAGGAATCTTTTCCCTGTAGTGAGAATACTTTGGCTAAAATCTAGTGGGCTGTCCCAGCCACGGAATGCAAAATGCTTAGGAAAATGTGGACACTTACTGCTTGTGTCTTTTTTCTGGCTGCTCGGTGTGGTGGCCCAGTTGACCTTAACCTCCTAAAGCAGAGAGAGAGAGCGCGGGGCAGCGCAATGAATTCTTCACCTGTATCCCACCAGCTAGCAGCCATGTCAGGCATCAAAAGCTGCCTCCTTACACACAATGTCAGCTTCTGAATGCAGTGAGCAGAACCTGATAACACTCATTATTCACTTTGCTGTCTAGTGAAAATTTGGAATTTCTAGGAAGTAAAAAGGTCTAAACAAAGGACTTACAAACAAGCGAAATTACGAACTTGTATTACTCCTCAAATGGTCCTTCAATACCTGTTGAGGATAAAATATTTAAAACTGAATATATGTTTTTGGAGCTGTATTCGGTATTCTTAAGCTATAGGTTTTGCAAAACATGACAGAAATGGGGAAATGTAGAAAAGGGCATTTAAGGTGAAAGAAGTTGTGACTTGACAGAACCGTCTAATCGGAAAAAATAAATAAAAATTACAAAAAAAAAAATCATGGATCGTCACAACATCCACCTAATAAAGCCAAAATCTAGCTGCCAAGACTTCTACAGCCTAAAAGGAAACACCACTGTTGTAATTCAACAGGGAATTCAACGCAACACCAGACATAATTTATAGAATCTAGTGCATAATACAGGCAACTTTAACAATACTTCAGAAGGAGGGAGAGGGAAGATGGGCAGGAATACAAAAAACCCCCCACTTAACATGACTTGATATCCACAGGCAAAATTAACTCAAATAAATTACAAACTGAAAACTTGTGGGAGTTTTCCTAGACTAATTAAATGAATGTAGATCAACCAAACAGCCTTTTAAACACTCTGCCCTTAACACAGCAAATTAACAGACAACTGAATGGAACCTATTAAATGTTACATGCAAAATTACCTGTATAAATAGTGGCACTGGTTCATAATAGATTAGATATTAGAACTGCATGCTTATAAAAAACAGAAGTTAAATTATACAAATACATTTTCCTTTTGCATTTGCTGGAGAGTTCCTAAAAAAATAAATCTACTAAAATGCAATTCAAAGACAACCATACCAATCTCCACAGAGAACCCAAATACCTCACCATCCACTTCCAGTAGTAAGCATTACACGTTTATCACTGTTACATAATCAGGTGCCACTCTATACGGTATAATGACATATACTGATAGCTGGTGACAAACCAGATGACATTGTGCTCAATCATATTCTAAAATAGTATGTAAAAACTTTATATATATAAATGAAATATAACCTAACAAAACCTTAACTCATGTAACTGTACTTACCTACTGAATCTAGTTATATGCAATTTGCTGTTTTGCACAAGTACTAATTGATGCACTGATTTAAACACAAGTCCTGATATTATACAATGACACCAAAGCCAAAAGACCTAGACTAGACTTCACATCAGTGATTTTTTTTTTTTTACAGTGACACCTCTCCTTATCTATGAGTTACTGAAGGGGAAAAAGAAAGCATTTAAACCAAAACTTTCCTATGACAGACAGTTTTATCCGTTTAAAGCAAAGCAGCACAGCCCATAACATTGCTGGGCACCCAGTGATCCCTTGCCGCTTCTGCATTTGGCAGAGCTTTAACCAAAATCACTCCCCACTCGATCCGACTCACCCATTAGATACGATAGCTTACCTTACCCATTATTTTACGTCCGTTCATGGCAGCCAGTGACGCAGCAGCATGCCGGTGCTCGTAGAACTCCACAAAGCAGTATGGATCATTACCGGCCGTCTAGGGGCAGAAGGAGCACCATTAGTGGGCTAGACCATAACTGATCAGGCAGCAGCATAGCCACCTGTTTAACCAGTGCTCCCTAACAAATTCCAAATCATCCACTGGGCGCTTGGCATTTAACAATCAAGTTGCTCACATCTACAATCATTTTACAGCTCTTGCATGGGCCGATCTGACTGAAGAGCTGCAGGATGAGAGCCTCCGTCACATCGCGGGACAAGTTCCCCACATACCTGGGTCAAAAGGAAGAGAAGAGGTCAGGCATATGGTACATGGTTACAATTACAAACCCACAACCCAAACAAGACTAATCATCACAGAGATATTTGTATGCGAAAAGAACAACAGAAGATGAGCTATTAGGAAAAACAGATACTTCAAGAAGGCAAGGGACTGTCCAAATTACATTCTATACAATTAGGAAGGAAACTGAGCTTCTCATTTTCCAAGTTATAAAATGAAATACTATGATTGAACAGTTAATGCCACAATCGAATCTTAACCTACGACGATAAAATTGCCTTACTTGGTCGGTGAAAGAGACCTTTTGTATCAACAACATACGTACATGTTGGACACCACAACCGAAGATCAGAATAAGACAAAAGCTCCACCTTCACTTCTTAGAAAGAGAAAATGGCACCGATCCTTCTTTCAAGAGAGACCGGGTTAACTGGAAATCGCCATTAATTTGTATTATACCTCAGGGGTGATAATGACCAAATTTCTGAAGGCATTAAACATGGTAACCGACAAACAGTGCCCTTAACCATCATGAAATGTGCCAGATCAGACTGTACAATAAAGGAAAGCGGCGCAACGTTTAGTGCCTCCACCCAGACCGCAGCGTTTCCCAGTCCGGCTTCGAGCGGCGCGGGCCGCAGAGGTAGCTGCGTGCAGGAACGATAGTAGGAGGACGGAGGAAAAGTTACCTGGAGTACGAACCCCGCAAGGAATAAGCGTCTAACTCCAACAAAACGCCACGGCCCAAATGGGATCATTACAAGATCCATTTAAGGACCTCAAACTTAGAATGAACAGCCGAAACACGCGGCTCACCATTAACGGGGGTTCGCCAGCTTCAAAATCCAGGCGATTTTTCTGAATCTGCTATCCGTACTGTCCCACATATTACACTTTACATGTCACGCGGCATTTAACACGTCTCCCCAGCTCCAGGGAGGCCCGAAGTGCGTGTGCGACGCTAGCCGAGCCTGGCTGCTAACACCCTGATTTTCCCGGAAAGCCGACCGCAGACCGCCGGCCTGCTACTTCCTAACACCTAGCCGGGCTACATCAAGGCGGTCGTGGGGTTCATCAAAACCAGCACCAGACACGGAACCGACCGGTGTACGTTTCAATATATATATTTATTTAAAGGGAGGCTAAATGAGAGCCTCAGCGACCCGTTACCGGCCAACTGGCTAGGTCATAGTGGCCAAAACATGGTCGCTGACGGCCTTTTATTGTCGCCCTTTATATAGAGGAAGTTGGAATAAATTGCGTGTCAGAGCATATACATACAGCACGCTTGTTATAAAGTGTCACATTTGCGCTTTTGCCCAAATCCACACGATTTAACGCCGTTTCAGATCCGTTTCGTTTCCACTTAAAAAAATGGACACGTCAAACTGGCTCACCCCCCCCCTCCGAACCGCCACCATCACAATGCAGCGACAATTATCAGCGCCAAAATAAGGTAACTCCCGTCAAACCGGTGATTTGTCTGGCAGTGGGAGGAATGGGATACAAAAACACACAAACAAAAGAAAGGGAAAATTCTTTCCCGTGCACAATGGTAACAACAATTCACATTTTATCTAATACATACAGAGTCTTGGGCTGTTCGTCTTCCATCATATTTTCTGTTCAAACGAGAGACCGAACCCTGAGAGACAGATCCAGAAAAGCCGTGAACTTTTAAGATCGCCTTATGTAACGCGCCGTCGTCGTTCACGGAATCGTCCCAGAAGCGGTTTGTGAAGCACACACAACCGACGCCGCCACCTCTGATAGCTCACTCCAGCTCTGAACAATGGAATGGCGACATAAGATGGCGGAGGGATCGAAGCGGATGTGCTAGTGCGCGTGCGCAATGATCTCATGCGAGTGTGCTGGAAGGGAAAAAGGAAGGCACATCCAACGGGTTAGTATTTGTTTGGTTGCAAGATTGACAGTTACCTAAAAACTCGGGTTGAAATTGCGTTAATATAATTGTTGTTGTACTGCTTGTGTCAGTGGACGATCAATATACACGCTAAACAAAACTAAAAATATATTGTATGCTTCTTAAAATGAAAATATCGTGCGCCGCCCGGGAATCGAACCCGGGTCGCAAGAATGGGAATCTTGCATGATACCACTACACCAGCGGCGCTATGATTTGCTTAATAGTTTAAGTAATCATAGGAAATTTGAGGCTGCAAATATACATAAGAAAATATGTGATTTTAAGGATGATACATAAGGTCGTTGCCATTTCTCATCGGTTCAATATTTTCATGGTAAGCGAAAAGTGCGAGAATTACTATTTGTTTTGAACGTGAATGTATTAGCGGTTTTATTTTTATAAGTGTGACGATTACAGAATGTAGTAAAAAAAACTACAGAAACGGAGTAGATAGATAAATATTAATGATCCATGGTGAGAAAAATGTATGCAATAAAAATGATCCAGTCTATATATGCATATAATAAGACGTGGATATATGTCAATGATTTTTCATGTCTACAGATACAGCTTAAACAAAACTATAGAGTAATATATTAGTTTAATAAAAATGGGTCGTCTGCTCAGATCTGAGTTGTTCTTACAAACGCTGAGCATCAGACGGCAGTCTAATACTACAAAAAGAAATCGGGGCGTCAATCACAGCTCAGAAATACTTGTTTGAGCAATTAAGATAGCACTGAGAAAGCGATGTGCTACGGTACAGTTTCAAATAAAAGCTTAAAATATGCTGTCTAAAATACTTAACAGCAAGGACACTGAACTATACCGTCACTCCTTTATTTTCATTTTCATCAGAGTTTATGTGCAAACGGGTTTTGTCTTTGTTTACATTTTTATCCCTGTCATATCTGAAAGGTTGGCTTCCCGCCCTATGCTGCCGGTGATAGGTTTCAGCAACCTGCGACACATACCAGGATAAGAGGTTAGAAAATGGATCAGATGATTTATTTTATACTCCATAAACATTGAGAATCTGTGTATTTATCACCGCACACAAGCCCAGAAGTTCTGTTCTCTTTCTGCATTAGTCAACTTTTCATTGGTTGACGTCACGTTCAGTAACAGGTTCTTTGCGCGACCCCATTTGCAGGGGCTTATGGAAAATGTTGTGCCGTGTGCTGCAGATGCACGGTTCGATTCGCTGAAACTCTCTAAAAAAACTACAAATTCCGCCTGGCTGTTCGAGAGGTTGGCGCTTGCATTCTCGAGTCGAAGGGCTTTCTTTTAAAGGGAATATCAAGGTTGTTTCGGTTCAAGGAAGAAAAAGCAGGACGTGTGGTACATTTTTTCAGTTCCTTGTATATTTTTCCTTGCTAATTATACAGCTCTTTAACGTTTTTTTCTAGCTCTTGAGAAGCCAGTGTATCAATGTTTGTGTTCCGTTCAACGTTAAACCCTTCTTTAGCATGATCGCTAATAAGCTAGCTTGCGGAAAAAATGCGTCTTTCTCAGTGATTTGGAATAGCTACGTACAGCTGTAAATGCAATATAATATTATATTAAACATCCAGTTCGTTATTATATGTTTGTGTTGATAACCATGTTTATCATATAGTAGCAGTATTTGTCACTGTAAACAGATGGCTGGTCAGCTGTAGGTATTCCATATTTTCAGGTATTTTGCGTTCTTGTCAGTTGTCAGTTTAGTTAATTTTATCCTTTACGACCTCAATGTTAATTTCAATTACCATTTGCAATTATCTAGCTACTTAACTACTGTGTTATAGTCTAAAGCAATTTCACAGCCATGCAGCTGAGTTATTTTGATGTTGAAGAGGACATCTCATGAAGTATTTTTTTCTTTGCTTTAATGTTCTAGTGTACTATTCCCCATTTTCCATGTAAATAAGACGTGATTAATATATAATTGTAACTAACAGAGTATTTTATTCCTGCAGTTTTGATTAATGTTTTTTGCTTCTTAGCGAATTCTTTATACTTTTTGGTAATGCTCACCCTAAATATCTAAGCTACCTTCTCCTGTTGTTCTCTTGTTCTTTGTGACACACCTTGCCCTTCCTCCCTGCTCTTCTCCCTCTGTCCATCTTTCTCCTTTTCCAGGTTGACAGTGGCAGCTTGTCCGATGGTGCCTGTGGCGTGTAACGTGGAAGCAGCCCTGCTGTCCTTTGCCCCCTTTCATGTGCCCTCCCTGTGTGCCCTCAGCTGCTAGCGTCCCCGGCTGCACACGCGCATCTTGTTCTCGCTCTGCCCCCCCAAGGCCTCCATACCCCCATGCTTTGGATGCAAAGCCTTCACCGGCTGCCCAATGACTGCCTGGATTGTCCTGCCCGTCAGCCTCTCGGCCTTCTCCATCACGGGAATATGGATAGTGTGAGTACGGTTGAGCCAGGGCACATGCTACTTGGGCTGCTGACTCATAGCCCCGCCAGAGAGAGAGGAGGGTGGTGAAGAATAGACTTGCTTTTGTGACTGTGTTGTTGCATATGACTGAATTGGATGTTTTGAAATACAAATGACAAGAAACAGAAGAACTGATCATTAAAGAGCAACATTGTGATTCAGTGGGTGGGACTACAGACTCGTATCTCCACAGTTTTGAGCTTGATCTGGAACCCAGCTCTGATGTGTGGGGTTTCAAGTGTGTGGGGGCTTTCTCCTAGTGCCCTAGGGAGCTGGATTTGTTATCTCTTGTAGAACTCCAGTTGGTTAAATGGCATCCATTAAACTGCCTATTCTTGTACTGTGGGGGTATTATAACCTTTTTGATGGTGATTAATTGTCATTGTTGACACACCGCAGCACACTGCACAACAACAAAATGTGTCCTCTGCATTTAACCCATATGTGACAAAGCAGTGGGCAGTGTTCACTCAGCAGTGTTATTTAGCACCCAAGGAGTAGTGCATGGGGGCGGCATCTTGAATATACCGCGGTGGATTTAAAGTAGCAGATTTCCAATCACAAGCACACTCCCTTAACCATTAGGCCACTACTTGCCCGAAATAGTGGTTGTCCTTGGATGGACTGAAACCACCAACCTTTTTTGTTAACAGCCAAACGCGCTGACAGTTCACTGTAATTACATCCATAATACAAAATTATGGAATAATAATTTTCATTATTTTATTATTGTTTTACATGTACACTTTATCTTTGCAGCTATGCAATGGCAGTGATGAACCACCATGTCTGTCCTGTAGAGAACTGGTATGTGAAGAGTGCATTTTCAACGCCGTCAATGGTAAAAGAAGCTTGAGAAATCGATCGTTTGCACTTGCCTGTTGCCAGGTCCTACAACTTGACGTGCATGGAAGAGACTGCCAAGCCAGGATTTCCCAAAACCTGCTGCACTCTGCAGGATATTCCACTCATCAGGTCTCCTTCTTGTCAGACTCTCTTGTTGTATCAGTGAATCGATTATTGAATAATGTGCTCAGGCATGGGCTTTTTTTCACTTAATGTAAATTGAAAATTAGCATAAACAACTCATCATCCAAAATGTTCAACCTTAATTTGGAAATTGTGGGCCTGTTCCTCCACTGTACACTTGAGGCTCTACATGGAGACAGCTTTACTTTGCCGTGTTGTTGCTCTGTTATGCTCTTACTCACCTTGTAGATAAGTAAACTCCTCCTTCCCATAACATTGTTCTCTTGTAGTAAGTGTGGCTCATTTCCCCCCGAAAGCTGTCTGTTCAGCCTGATTGGCAACGTGGGAGCCTTTATGGGTGAGGTCTGCTTGTTCTCTCTCGCTATCTCTCTCTGGTAAACAGATTTAGTGTTTTGTCCGGGAGTCTCAGGAACATATAAATACAGGCTGTTGGTTAAAGCAAACAGTTTTCTTAGCGGATTTGCTGTTTGCTAATAATCCTGATTTTTCGTACCCCTCATTCTCTGTCAGTGAAACTGGGCCATTTGAAACCTAGTCCTCTTGAAATATGTCATTTGGTACCCGAAACCCCCGTTTAGAATCCATCCTCATGTTAAATCACGGGGAGGAAGTTAAACGCTTGTTTTTTGAGCCGAGTCATTGAATATGTGCAAAAATGCAGCTTACCTCCCAGCAGTTAAATGTTTCATGTATACGTTTATAAGTATATGTAATGTTTAAAATGTGGTGGGGACCTACGGCGTACGGCCAGACAGGGGTAAGAGCTTAGCTGAAGTGAATTGTTTCTTTAGACTGGCTCTGTAATTCTTGCTGTCATGTCTGCTCCATCCAGTGGTCATGGTGTGCCTGCTGCGCTATGCCCAGGTCATCGAGCACAGTCACCGCTGCTGGATCAACACCAGCGCCCTGGTCTCTGGCTTCACTAATGCTCTGGGCCTGGTCATGGTGGGAAACTTCCAGGTGGGCATGGGTGTGGGCCAGTTTGGGGGTGGTTGGTGTTTTTTTTCTAGGTGAAGTATCAGAACATAAGTGTAGTGGGTAAGGGTGTCTATTTGATGATGTCTGTTCTAGTCCCTCCATTGGATGCTCTTGTTGTACTGTTGAGTTAGGAATTTACCATTTCTCTTCAATAAAATAATAGGTTGTATAAATGGGAAAAGTGTCAATCCCAGGGCTCGAATTGTCTTGGTATGCACATGGATACCTTCTCCCCATGGGAAGAAAAATGACCAAAAACACCCCCTTTGAAAATATACCATCCTCTTAAAATGTTTCACGCATGCAAGGACTTGACCACCATCCACTTTGAAATATTTTTACAATTCAACCACTGGTCCTTTGCTGAAAATTCAACCATGTCTGCAAAGAAATGGGAATGGAAATTCCAGAGGTGTAAACAATGGGTAGACTCATTCTAAGTTCACAAATTGAGGGATTCAAGTACAGATGGTGATATTTCATCAGGCAAATGCAGATGCTCCTAAGGTGCCCAACAATGGCCCTAAATCTGTGTCAAATGAGCCAGAAAAATAAGGCTTGTGAGCTTTCGGCCATGGCATTGATAACAGGATCTGACACTCTCTTTGGTCTCTATTTTGTCCTCAACTGCTGTCAAGTCTTGACTGATTTAAGAGCTGGTCTTGTGTTTTTTTTTTTGTATCTGGACTTTAGTTTTCAGACCCAGTAGCAGTATGGAAAGGGGCCATATGTGTTGTGCTTGTGTGAGTGTAGTGTTGTGGTATATACGGTAATGAGGCAGGGTAAATACAATTGATCTTTCTAAAGGTAAATATATTTGATCTGTTTACTGAAAACCTGTGGTTTCTCCTGGCTGTAGCGAGACTGGTGTCTTTCCTGACTTGCCCTGTCGACGTTTCGTCCTGATTGGCTCTTGCTTCAGGTGGACCACGCCAAGTCCCTGCACTACGTGGGTGCGGGGGTGGCCTTCCCTGCTGGTCTGCTCTTTGTGTGCCTGCAGTGTGTGCTGACATACCGCATTGCCATCACCGCGCTCGACTACTGGATGGCGCACGTCCGCGTGGCGCTGGCATTTGGTGCCCTTGTCTCCTTGGTGCTCAGTATCCTTTCTAGCCTTGTTCTCCCCAGAAGGTCTAGGCTGCCTGGTCCACCTTGGTCTGAATGTAAGTGTAGTTGCCAGGCTTGGAGTAATAGGGCGCTTTTCTACCGCACCAGGTACCAGATACCATACTTTTGGTACTTCCACAAAGTACCAAAAGTATGGTACTACTTTTGTGTCAGTTTTCCACTGGCGTGAAAATTGGTACCAGCACCAAATGACATCATCACTGACCGCCCCAGACCTGGCGTTGTTCGGTGTTTTGTGTGTGCCCTATTTCTGCCAAGCGGCTTGCTATTACAACAAATGCTTTTTTATTTTGAGTCGTACCGTCCAAGCCAATTCCGCTGCATCTGTTTTATCCAACCATATGGCGATTTTAAAGCCTGTGTTTCCTCGCTTGTCCATCTTTCCATTTTACTTTTTAGATACTTTTTGTTTCTATTGCTTTTTATTTTGTTTCTCATTGTTCACTGTATGTTTCAAAAGATGGCGGTTGTATTTTGTGTTTCAACGACAGGCTAGTTACATAACCAATTAACAGCAAATACTTTTGCAATTCCCACCCCAAAGTACCGAAGTATCATAGAAGTACCCTAGCTGGTTTGGCACTACATTCTGTACTGGAACTTTCAGTACTGGTACTCGACCGGAAGTCAGTGGAAAACGAAAGTACCGTGCTTTGCGCGGCGGGAAAGCACCAATAGAACACTAAACCTGGCAATCTTCACAATTTTATCTATGTCCCTTTTTTAGCATTGTCAAGTATTCAGTGGTACCTCGGTTCTCAAACTTAATCCGTTCCGGAATTTTGATCGAATCCTAAAAAGTTTGAGTTCTGATCTAATTTTTCCCATAAGAAATAATGGAAAACCAATTAACTGGTTCCCGGCCCCCCAAAATTACACCTAAATATATATATATTTTTTTTTCATTTAAACACCAAATGAACAGGATAAAACAAGAAGAGCATTTTTTTTCTTAATGGCTTCCAAAACGATAAAGATCTTATCCCAACATTACCCCAGTACTGCCCCACACCCCCTCGTTAACCTCGTGATCCCCATGTGATCAGCTGTTTCTGGTTGTTGTCATTAGTACTCTGTATTAAGTCCGCACTTCAGTTTGTTTCCACAGTCTGGTCATTGGGTGCATTTGACTTGCTTACAGTGCTGGCTTAAAGCAACGCATTCTGATCTTGACGCAATGCATTACGGTTAGATGCATTACAACCTCTCACTCGGCAGTACAAACTGGACCCGCCTCCATGACTACACACCTTTGCTCTTATTGGCTGAAGTTTAGTTACACGCATGACATTTGTATCCCAGGCAGTTCTGATGCGTAATCTGCTATTTCTCCCGAATATCACATGAAGCAGTGAGAACTGGTTTTCAGTTAATTTACCTGGTGAAATAAAGTTTAAATAAATGACACAAATGTTCTGTAATACATGTAAGTTAGTGGTTTATTTATTGTTAGTTACTGTAATATTGTGCTGCTTTATTTGGTTAATTGTCCAGTCTGTGAAGAAGGCATTCAAGTAAGAATTGCATTGTAGTATGACTCATTTCCTGGCGTGTACAATTTATATTAGGTCAGCGTTCACAGCTGGAATTCTGATATTCAGATCGAGGTCTAGGTCAAACTGGTTCGTTCGACTTTCAAGAAATTCGAGTTCTAGTGAGTTGGAGAACCAAGGTACCACTGTATGTTTAAAAAAATGTTGTTTACTACTGCTGCTGCTTTTGCATGCGGTGTGGTGTGTCTGTGATAAATTTTAACAAAACTAAGTAAGGAGAACAGGAGAGCGAACAGGAACTGGTTATGAAAAGACATTCGTCTACCGCAGTGTGGAAATATTTTGAAACTACACAGGCGATTTATCGGCACTGCTTTTTATCTGTTGGTACAAGTCATGACAACACCACCAACTTCTGTTTGGATATATTTAAGTCTTGTGTATCGTAAAAACTTCAAATATGTTCAAAAATTTGACCTTTTTCCAATGTCTTTCATCCTTACACAAAACATCTAATACTATGTGGTCGTGTACCATATTATGGAGATGATGCTACAGGACTAGTCGTCATTTTAGCAGTGAGTATTTTGAGATACATGAACTGTAGGAAGTAATTAAGCAATTGTCAGTCAAAGTGATGAGAGTAGGCTACTCTACACACTAAATGGGACATATCTATGGCTCGAATTGTCTGTCACACCTAAATGTCTTCTTTTAAGACTGTTGCATTGCAGTCGTGCCGTGTCGATATTTAAGTTCTGCTTTGCAATAATGACGGAAGATAGCATTCTCATTCGCCTTTAATGTAAAGCGATTCCACACGAATGATGCTTTCACTCATTGTTTGGACCCCTGTCTGCTATGCGCCATCTTTCTTCCGCCATATTGCTGAGTAAAAAAGACAAATTTTTATATATATTTTAGAGTTTAATCAGATTGTGACCGCTACCTGTGATGTCTGACCTATAATTAAATCCCATTGATAATTCCCACGATTTCAGGATATTGGTGCAGTTAACTTTGGATAAATACAGGGAAGGGGAGGGTGGATAATAGTTGTATTGACCAGTGACAAAAAGGCCTGCCAACAAAAAAGAAAAAAAAAAAAACCCTCTCTCTACAGTGTGGGGTCCTCATATCTGGGCTGCTGTGCTCCATCTGATGTGGGCTCAGATAACAATTGTCCATCTTTGAGAACACTTCTAGCCTGTTTTGAAAGCTATGTTATGTCACATCCACCCTTTGCTTTGTTTTTCCTTCGTCTCACTACAGCCAAGCATGCATTGTATCGAATGATGTTTTTGATTTCTGAAACCATAACTACCGACTCGGCCATTACATGTCAGTAGATGCTTCTAAACAACTGCCGTTCTATTATAGGATAATCTGTAGAGTCATAGTAAGTTAATTAGTCCCATTAAAGTAAACACCCTGTGAGTCATACTGTACAAAAATATTTGATCACATTCAACTGGTAGACTCTGGCTTGGTGGCCTTACCAACAGGTCACACCAGTGGTTTCGGGGTGTTCTCCTTGACAGCACCTCCCCTACCCTAAGGTGGTATCTTCTTCATCCACGAGAGCTTCATCCTCCAGCATGCCGCCGCTATATGCGAGTGGGTCTTCACAGTGGACATCCTCGTGTTCTACGGCACCTTCACCTACGAGTTCGGTGCCGTCAACAATGAGACCTTGATGTCCGCCTTGCAGCACAGCCACCACAGGGGCTCAGGGGTGATGATGGGGGCCAGGGGCCGCCCTGGGACACTTGGGGCCGGCGGGTGTGGGAGCAGTGGTGCCAAAAGTCTGAAGTCACCAGGGGGCAGCAGCACATCAACCCACCTCAACTGTAACCCGGAGAGCATCGCCATGTTGTAGCCTGGTATTCCTGGTAATCCTCTCACATGTCTTTACCGTAATTCTTTTACTCACGGAGTGATATAATCTGTCTCTTTGATTGGGTGTTCCCTGACTGAAAGGCAAACATGTAAATGAAGGTTGTGTCTAATATGTCACTGGATTTCTGAAATTAATTACAGCTGAGTAACGCAGGTACTAGGTGGCAGACTATTGAAAAAAAGTGTTGAGGAAAAAAATAGGCCTCTTGATGGTCCGAACATTTAAATTTTTTATAATGGATTATTTTATTATTGTTATTTTTAATGTTTTTCAAAGTTAAGCTATCCACAAGGTTCTCTGTTGCATAGTGTTTGTTGTGGCTGAGGTCAGTCTCGCAATTTTGTATTAAAAGTAAGGTGTATGAAATAATTGCATATAATATAATTTTGCGTCACTATGGGCCCCAACCCTTCACTTAACGGGGAAAAAAAAATCCCACACCTTTGCCAAACCGGACCTGAACCCTGAACCTTGAAGTCGACAAGAAACCTTATTAGGGAGTAATGTGTTGGAAGTACTTGGAAGACTGGCTTGTATATTGACACCATTTATTCTGTTTATAAAGATGGTTTATAAGGAAAGCTTATATTGCGTATACAATAGAATATAAAGTGTTAAACTAAGTGTTCGTTCCAGAGTTTAGTTTCTGTACACAGTTCGGAATGATGCGGAGTGTTTCGCTGCTTTAGGCTTTTGATTCTGTGTGGCTTCCTTACACCTTGGGTAAGTTGGTATGGGTATGGGGTCCATGCAACATAATCATGATTTATGTGCCAAGTTTCCAAGATTTGTAGCTGGCTGTATGTTTTGGGTCTGCTGTAATGCAATTTTAGGGTATCTGCTTTCACCCTGAACAAAATGGCTTGAGAAGTATCTATTTTTTTGAGGGTTGCTGTGTCTTTGAACTGTACACAGTCAGTGGGAGTGGGGGAATAAAATGGCTACACCGGGACCTGCCCCAGACACAGCCAATTACGTGGGCCGGCAGTCGCATCTCCTGTCGGTGTGTGACATTAAGAATTATGCGTAATGTTTATCATTATTCTTATTTACTTCTGTGGAAAAGTTGCATATTGAGAAAGTATTAATACGCACATTTATTCTTGATCTGAGTGGGTGCTGAGTCTAATTCATATTTTTTGCCCAGACTTGGCTGCTCTTTTCGATTTGCTGTATTGCCTTTTTTACCTCTGTGTTTGGCACAGAAGCCCCTCTGTTCACACTGCCCACACCGGTCCTGCGATAACATGTCAGAGCTGATAATTAGTGCCGGAGACTAAGATGCATAAAAGATGCAGTCGGAGTGTAACATTTCATCTAGGACAAGTTATTTCCAATGTCCGTAGAGCTTTCAGACCTAATGGCATTTGAAGGCTCTGTTGGTGGGTGCTGCTTAATGGAGGCTTAAAGACATATTAAGTGTAACTGTACCAGGTAATGCAGCAATATTTAACCCCTGTTCCTTCTCATAGAGTCTGATGTCCTGCATTGATTATGGTCACAGTGTTTTTGGGCTCCAGGCTGGTTCCTTGGAAAAGTAATGTGGCCATGTTTCATGTATTCTTTCACTGTTTAAAGACCTCGCCACTGTGACTAGCGGTATGAAGAGCGCGTTGTACGTGAGATCGCTGGATAAGCGATGTGGGCCTTTGTTACTATTGCGCCACCTAGAGGTCCCTATATGCCAGTGTAAGTGACAGCTAGTTGCTGGGTTGGGGAATTGCGTCCAGTTGGTTGAGTGTCAAACGGGGATTTGTTCAATTATCTTTGTTACTAATGGTTTTAGAATCAACTTGTTGCTATGGTGTTTCTTTATTCCAGGCATCATAACATCATTTTTTGGCAAATATTGAGCGCCAACAAAGAAGCCTTTTTGATGTCTGGACTATGGCCTACCTCTCATTGTTTGAGGCCGTCTCTGAGCAATTGAAAGGGAAACCGTTTACGTTAGTGTGCAGTTGTGGGTCAGAAAATTTTAATATGTGCAGGGACACATTTGCATGTTTTTTTTTTTTTTGTTTTTTTTTTTTATTGGAACCCCACCCTCACACATGCAAACAACTGAAATGTTTGTATGTCTACATATGTCAACTAAGATTTTGTTTCCTGTTCACTATTACCTGTGGTTAACTAGGGGTTTTTCTTTCTTTAAGAATACAGAATACAATATTTAAATAGAGAATATTTTAACAGATTTTAGTACACTGATCAGTTTTTATGTTATGTCGTCCTCCTCTTGATCTTGATTTTTCAAGTGTAATGTTTTGATTTATTATTTTTCTGCAGCAGTGCAGTATTTTTTATGCCTGTGGGAGAAATGCGTCATGCTTGAACAAACTTTTATTTCCGCATTTGCCATCAGTGACATTCCTCCATGTCGTCATGTCGCTGGATCTCCCCCATGGCCACATTTCAGGCGAAATCCTCAAGATTTTATGCTCGGGTTGTATGTGAGTAGCTTGTTTTTGTCGTTCCTCTGTTCTGTGGAGATCCAGAGCCTTTGCACCTCAGAAGGTCACGCCGTGTTGCTGGGAATCCTGTGTCCCCCATGTAAGGGACATCCACACCCAGTGACTTTTATTTATCGTCTTTGTAAAGCTGCAGGGGTCCTCTCAGCATCAGCTGACCCGTCACTCCGTCACCTGTGTGACCTCCTTATGTGCCGACCATCGGGACAAGTTTTACAGTGTGTGCCAACTACTCGCACTAATTAGTTTTACTATTATTATTTTTGTCACAGCCATTGTGATACAGCAGTACTTCTAAAATATTTTTTTAGGCATTTTAAAATCTGTTTTTTGCACATGATCATTTGTAGCTCACAGTGATGACTTGGGGATTGGGTTTGCATGTTAGGTGGTGCACTAATTGTTAGCTTGCTAAATACAGGTGTGCGCGAGGACACGCCCACTTGTGTGTAGCACAGCAAGCTGACGGGAATACAAACTAATGGCAATGTAATATGACTAATCCGATTTTGGTGGGTGGAGTTTTTAATGCTAATTCTGTCTGTATTCTTTCTACTTTTAAGCGGGATTTAAAATTAAGTTATTGGTGATTTTATTTTTTACTCATTTTGGTGTAATTTTTTTGAACTGTCATGAACACAAAATGTCAGTGTTGCATTATATTTTTCTTTCCTTTTGTAATCACTTCTAAAAGTGATTTAGTATGTTTTTCTGTTGCCAGATTTCTATTTCACAATTCAAATAAAGAAACGGCATAAAGAGTAAAAGTTGTCAGTTTTTGAGTCCAGTGACCTGGCATGATGGACAGATCTCACATGCTTTGTACATACCCAGGTTGTGAAATGTCCCTCATTGTGGAAATGAATTATTCTTTACATTTTTTAAAATCCTCTTTCTTGAAAAGTAGTATCAAATAAACCTCTTTACTGTAACACTATAAATATCAGAAAAAGGACAGAAAACATGCATGCAATCACTTCACCATGCAAAAGCATTACCAACTGGTCCGTTTGCACTGTGATTTAATGCTATAAGGAAGTATAGAAGTGTTACTCATTAAGCTGATCAACCCTTTTATTTGGCAGGATGAAGTCCACTCTCTGTCCTCCATTGCACCAGAGGAGTAGTTTTTCAGGTGAGGTTGTGGGCAGTTTATGCCTTATTTGAATGGGTGGGTTATAAAACTAACTATATATAGTAGTCAAAGTACTTGAAGTTGCTTGGAAACAATTTACATCACATTACCAATGAGGAGGGTTTGAAGAATTCCAGAATTTCCCCCCAGGATCAATAAAGTCCATTGTAATCTTAAACTTCTGAGATGGACAATATTGCACGTGTTTATAGTACAAAGGATATATTAAAACAACATTTCAGTTTTATGTACTATTCATAGATAACAGAAATTCAATGACAAACACAAATTGACCATTTGAAGAACAAACTTAGTTTAGTTTAGTGATGAGACTGCCAGTGACCTAAAGTGAGGCTTCCTCATCATATGTTACAATACAGGGAACCAAAACTCACTCAGTAACACAGCAAAGTAGTTCCCTTGAATTTCCAAAACTCCATGTTTGCAGATATGGCACTTAGAAATGTATCCAGTGGACTGAGTGAGTTTCAGAAATTGTACATGGATATTTTATGTAAAAAAAAAAAGGTCCATATCCAATTGAGCTGGTGTAAGTTTATAGTGAGTTTATGCCTTTAAGATATGCATTATGTACACTGTGCACCTGGATGCAGAGACTTGGTTACATATATTTTGAGCAACAGAACATTGTTATTATAAAAAACGGCAGCGCTGCCAGAATTGTAACAGCATTGTACCATTTCATATTCAAGTACAAGGACTTCCTCTTCTCAATGGCAAACAGAGCCCCAAATTTCCACCCATATGCCCTCTTCTCTGATTCTCCATGTCAGCCTGGCCAGCTGACTTCCTTCAGCTCTCTGCTAGGTCACACTGGGTGATGTGCTATTAGTAGCATCCCAGTTCTGTTGAGCTTTCTCGAGTTTTGAGTCTGAATTGTGCAATGCAGTGGCTACCACGATAATGAGGATTAACACCACAGCCACACCAATAACTGCAAACAGCACCTTCATCTTCCTCAGCTGCCACTGGGTCTGCTTCTTCACCTTCTTTGATGTCCTGGAGAAGACTTTGCTCTGGTGAGGTGGTACATGGTCCAGCCAATAGCAGCAAGAATGCAGGGAGACAAGACACACCACCGTTAACATAAGAAATTTAGGCGGCCATTCGACCCGTCTAGCTCATTTGTGGAGAATTCAGTAATAGCTTAAAGTTATTAAAATCATATCTAGCTCTGATTTAAAGGGACCCAATGTTTTAGCTTGTGCTACACTAACAGGAACACTATTCCATACTGTAACCGCACACTATGTAACAAACATAAAAGTCTATCGTGAGTGTCCAATGAATTTCTTTGTATGGTTTGTGATATGTCATTTTCAAAGAAGAAACAAAATCCCAGCAGGGTCCATGTGCATTCACAGGGCTGCTACAAATGCAGTGAAACTGTGGACTTAGAAACTCGCTGTTTTTCTTATAAAATCCTTGTGCAGTCAAAGTCGGGCCTAACTTTTCTAAAATAATGCTTTGATATCCTCAGATATGATGTGCCATTTAGAGGAACTGATGCAATCACTAAATAATAAGACTAAAGACACATAAGCTCAAATCACACATCCATCTTCCAAAAGCTTACGCTGGCTGGAGGTCACCACAGGGCACAAGATGGAAGGGTACATTCATACACTAAAATTCGAGACACCAGTTAGCCTAACTACATGTTTTCGATACTAGCTTGAGCAAACCCATACTACACTGGGAGAATGAGCAAACTCCACAAGCAGAGTAGAAGTGAGATTCAAACACCCTTGCCCTGGAGGGAACAGTGGTACCTGCAGAGTTTCTGTGGCACCCAGAAAATCATAAATGTTACACAAATGAATCTTAGGACCACATCCAGGGTTCTGCTAACTTCCCTTGCTAGAGCTGATGTCAATGTTCATAATATAAAACGTACAATCAGAATTAATGTGAGGTTCACCTGGAGGAAATACTGCCTTAAAAAAAACATTCAAATGTCATGTCCTTAAAAATATTCTCTGGATAAATTAATCTAAAACCAATACTCATGCCACAACCAAAAGAGTTAGATGCATTGACAGTTAGTATTGCATCATGACAAGCTACAGCATGACCAAAAAAAAAACAAAAAACAAAACTTGATGTCTGCAAGTTCTATAAACAACATGGCAAAAATTCCTGCAAGGAGATCGGACTGACTGATTACTTCAGACAAAGCCACTTTTGATAAAGGACATGCTGCTTCTTGTTGGATTAAAAATTTGCTTTGGTGTATAAGGATTTGAGTTTCTGCAGCTTTAACATTATTAAACTTATTTTCTACTATGGAATTGCAAGGGTGCTTGGTGCCTCTCCCTGGTAGAATGGGACACCTAGCAGCGGTACAGCCTGGATGAGATGCCAGTCCATTGCAAGGCATATCCATAACCTCATGCAGTCTAACATTGGCAGCAATTTAAAGAAGCCAGTCACTATAACTGCACATCTGTCTGTTATCAGAATAAACCCATGAAATACAATAATGGGCTGAGAGAGCGTGGAATTCAAACACCAAACCCTTGAGCTCTGAAGCAACACTAATGCACTCCAAACATAAGCATGTTTTGACCAATCAATAACGAAACAAATCTTTGTCTGTCTTAAAGACAGCCTGTTTTTTTTAGATTGCTTATTAAAGGATGGTACAATTTATGACATTACCCATGTGATTCATGAAGGTCAGTCTACAGGGTCACATACTCAATAAGATATTGGCGGCTCATAACTCAAAAGTTATCTGATACAACCTGGCCCTGAAATGCACTTTGCAGGAGTGGTGCCTTGACAGGGAGATTTAAGACTTTGGTGTAGCAGATTTTCCTAGTAGGTATGTCAGACGAGGCTGGTCCATCGAGGTAGAGGATGTAGTGGTATTTTTGAGATTAAATTATGAAACAAACAACTTCAAAATAACTTGTTAAAAATATAAGTGTCTAAGGTAAGATGTTTCCATTTATGAACATTAAGACACTTCTCCAAATTTCTCTCTTCAATATGACATCAGAATGAAAACTATTATGTATTACACTTTTCCTCTATGCTGGCCCAATGCACGATAATAAACAAGAATATCACATTTTCTGGCTTCTGTTTTCATGGTCAAAAATGCTTAGCTACTTAATGTAATCTATCACCCATGAGCGCTGAGGTTGAATAAGGACTGAACGACTTACTCCCTTGCAGAGTAAATGTCAGTTTAAGTTCTACAATCACAGAGCTACAGTATTTGGACAACAGTCCAGTCCCACCTTCACACTGAGATCATTGGCCCGGTCTTCAAGGTCCGATAATTTGCCTGCCCTCTGCTCTTCCTTGTTGAGGTTGTCAATCATGATGACTTTCACTTCCTCCACGTCATCCAGAACCTGCTGCATGTGACTGGTCCCGCTCACCTAGCAAGAGCACAAGAATGTTATGGTATAGAGCAGACACTGCCAATCTTATCCACAAAGGGTCAGTGAACCAACGTTTTTGGGTTAAACCCAAATATGAGAAGTCTTCGGCCAATCAGTCCTCTAATTAGTAATCAGGGAGGTGCAGCGATCTAGATCTAGGGTTTCATGGACTTGGTTTATCAAGCTAGTATCGGGAAAATTCATTGTAGTATCTGAAAGCACTTATGTAAGTCGCTCTGGCTAAGGGCATCTGCCAAATGCTGTAAATGTAACTGAAGACAAGATTTGCCATCCCACCTTACATAATGAACCTGGCCGTATACTAATAATAAAGAGTGACACTGAGCTTGGTATTGAAGTTCAGCCAGTGTTTAAAGTCCAAACAAAGAACGTGCTTCGACCGAGCACTAACAATGGCTGTTGTACTGGTATTTGCAAATATTTAGCTTTTGGGCCTTTATGTCTCTTAGTACCATTGTGCTAAACGAATGGGAAAAGAGCAGTAAATGAAAATATTAATATGATCCTAACATATTAATATGTCCTTAATATGTCCTAGAGTCTATAACTGAAGACATAGCTTTATTTCACCTATGTTTTCACAACAGAATTCTCAAGCACTCAAGCGGCATGATTTGTAAATTTGGTGAAATTTATTATTGAAATACTTTCGTTCCTATGCTAAGGAAACGTGTTTATCCGCACTAACTCGTTTTTTATGCGTTTAATGTGACGTAAAATCTTATATTCGAGACTTTTTCTCAGTCATTATGTTTTGTTGCAAATGTAATAAGTCATTGTAAAGTCATTATTTAAAAGCTGTTCATACGGTCAAGGTACAACATCATGTCTTAATGCATTTCCTTCCTTCCTTCCTTGTGCCGGTAGGTATTTCCCGTCAATATTACAGTTGCGCACATTCGGGGATTCCCAACGAATGAAATTCGTTTTTAAAACTTCCAGACCTAGCTGTAACTTCGGCTACTTCACTCGTCATTTAAAACCATCGAACTAATTAACAAGCTTCTCTCAACATATGGTTTCATTTTCATATGTTATTAGTCAAGTACACTAAGCGATTATGTATCTTGAATACCCAAACAATAAAGTTAATTCGGTTTAGAACTACCAACAACAATGTGGATCATCGTCAATTTTATACGATACCATGTCCAGATATTAAACACGAAACTAAAATGTTTGCTGATAAAAACATACGAAGGCGCACATCCACTGTATAGCTCCGTAAAGGTGTTAGTGAAAGTAAACGTTGTGAACCTACATAAAACCTACAAGGTCAAAAGCAACGCGTTTACGTAAAGACATTATGCAGATACAGGCGTCTATAGTTAAGATTAGATATTTTTCTAATTTTTAAGATTTCAGAACGAATCTTTCTCACCATTTTCTCGTGTCCTGAGTACCTTCTCCTTGTTTCTTACAAATGTGTCATCGGAAAGACTGACATGAACTCCGCGACATTGGTCAAATACCATCCGTATGCCCGAAATGGGAGGGAAACAGACAGGCAGTGCAACACCCACGTACTGAAGGTAGCAAGGTATTAACCTACAGGGATATTGTGATTGAAAACTCACATTTTGAAGTACTGCGAATACAATAGACGTGTTTTGTGAACGCACAGCAGACTAGATCACGTTTTCTACGTCTACATGTCTGAACAGAAGTGAAGACAGCCTCCACTTTAATCACATTTTAATACTCTAGAGCAGAGGTCACTAACAGGCGGACCGATAAACTCTAAAACTGTCCGAGTAGCCAAAACAGGAAAACCCGACGGGGCGCTTCTATTTCAACCGGCGCAGCTTTTGTAGTCTTCTCAATAGTGGTTTAGCAATGAACGAAAAACGCCTTTGACCGCCAAGCAAAACGTAGTTCGGCTTATGCAGCCCTTTGTTTGCTCTAATGTTCCATTAGTGTTAATAGTGGCAGCAACGAAAAAGCCGTAATATTCCTAACAGAGTGGCTAATCTGTCCTGAAATCATAAAGCTGAAAGATTTTCAAACACAGTATATTTACCGTAATTAGACGGAGTTTATTGGCGACTTCGTGTTCGTTGAAGATTTCACTTTGAACAACTGTATAAAGTAATGTTATATAACTACTAAGTCAACTCTCAAGGTGAAAAAATGTATGGTTTCAGGTTTGCCAAATCTCAAACATCTGTCATGACCCTCACGTTTTCAGACTAACGCAGTAAATCTAAATCAGGGGTAGCCAATCTTATCCGCAAAGGGCCGGTGTTTATGTACGTTTTTGGGATAACCTGGGGGGTATTCCAGAAAGCAGCTGCAGGTTATGTGACTTACCCAGGTAAATTGAAGGGTAAGTTTGTGGATATCCTCAACTTTCGGTTCCAAAAACGGAGGTAACTCTCTGGGTATGTATGTAACCA
>JABFDZ020000118.1:3516962-3530256 GCA_019775955.2 Pollimyrus isidori
AAGGTCCCCTACCTGGGCACCAGGCAGGCAAGACACCGTGCGGGACCCTCTATCACGCGTGCACACATAACTATCTAGTGGGCCCTGTGCTCACTGCCCGGGACCATGGAGTTTGATGGGCATTTGCCATAGTATATATATATGAACTACTTCTCTGATGTAAGAATAAAGCCCTCAACTTACTTTTTAAATTCCTATTTAAATTTAGTAGGAGTCGGAGTCTGTTAACTTTTTGCTGACTCCTACTCCAGGTACCCAAAATTGTCTCCGACTCCTCGACTCTGACTCCGACTCCACAGCCCTGGGCAGAACCTCTGTGTTCCTTCCAGTTGATTCTGGGGTTCACCAGGGGTGTGATCTTGTTCGTACTCTGCTTGGATTGGTTGTTGGGCAGGCTTGTGGAGTCCAGCAGTTATGCAGCATTTATAGGTGAAAAAAGAGTTACCGATCTTGACTTTGGCGAAGATCACAGTATCATTGGCAGAGTTGGTGGAGACTCTGATCAGGGCTCTCAAAAGTCTGAGCGAGGACTTGATGTGTAGGGTTGCGCGTGTCCTTGGATAAAAATCAAGATCCAGGCATTTAATGACCTCTTCAGGCACAGCGATCAGCAGTGTGTCTGTTTGTGGAGAGAATGTCGACGACGTCGAGGGGTTCACTCCCTCGCAGTGACATTCATGTCCATGGTGACTCTTCCTATGAAGTCAACAGACAGATTGGGAGAACATGATGTCACTGGAAAGGGGTGTGTGGTGCTCCTGATATCTTTACAAGAGGATGAAGGTCCAAGTCTTCAGAGCTCTGCTGCTCCCTGACTTGCTGTATGGGTGTGAGACAAGGACCTTATCAAGTCAGCTGAGAGAGAGGCTGGACTACATTGGTACTGTGTCTCTTTAGAGAATCCTTGGGTACTGTGTCGAATGAGCTGTTCGCCTGGGGGTCCTGAATGCGGCACATTGACGCTCCCTCACAATGCAGGTAGTTACAGCACTACAGCCATGTGGCGCGTTTCCCTGAGGGTGATCTAGCTCACAGGATCCTGATTAACGAGCACCAGGCCAAGGGCACGTCCATGATACCTGGCTGCAGCAGATGCAGCTATTTCCGGAGGGTGGGACTGGACAGCCTGTTGGCCTGGGGGGTGGCCACCTGGGATCCCCAGGTGTTTCATCATGTGGTGGGTGTGGCATTGCACTGTACCATCTCCTCAACCTGACCTCACCTGATAATCTGTGCATTAGTTTGGTCACGTTTTATAGAGTAAATTTCCCAGGACCAAACATTTCAAACAGCCTGACTTACTTATTAATTGCACATTAAATCGTCGTCAAAATTTTTGGTTTTTTTTACCCTTTTTTTTTTTTTTTTTTTTTTTTTTTTTTTTTTTTACACTTAGCGTTTTGGAAAGAGTGCACATCCAGATTTATCAAGTTTCCAAAACATCTTCAGGAAGATGGACGTGACACATGCAGCATTAAACAGAGTCAACTTTCACTGTCATGAAATCTATACGCCGGTTTAAATCTGTCACAGTCCGCGTCCATAAATTCTCCACGGGGATTAATAGTTTATCTTTGTCATCTGTCTGTCTGTGGCTTGCAATCGGGCAGCTCAGATGGACCGGCAGTTAGTAAATGCACTTTGATGGTGGCTTCTTTGCAGATCTGGTAACGGGAGGAGGCTCAGGCTATGTGTCTTGGCCTTGCAAAGCAGGGAGGAGAGCCATAATTTTGTTTGATCTTCAGGCAGAATTGGAGGACCCAGCTCCCCTGTATTTAGTTTTTTTTGTAGTGTATGGTGATGCTTACAATATAGCTCTCCCCTTCAGGTTTTGAAAACATTATGAATATTGAGTTTCAAATGATTACATGGTACTATGCCCTGTCACAAGCTATTGAATTAAATCAGAGCAGAGGTAATGACACCCCTAGTGGTGTATTTTGATGCGCATTTGTTGATGCGCATTTGTTGATGCACTGTGTTTCCTGTAGGTGTATGGGAGGGAGGGGAGAGAGTCATCCCTGGCGAGCTGGCGTCACGGAGATCGCATCCCTGTGGCAACCCGGTTGCTGTGGAAACTGACACGGATGAGAGAAGCGTTGGGGAGCTGGGCAGTGGCTCGAGTGAAGCTGAGGCGTCACGACATGAAATAGGGGGCAACGGGGAGGTCGTGATGCGGGACACAGAGCCCCTGGAAAGGAGGACGTCTCCTGTGGTGGCATCTGGGCTGTGTATGCCAGGGAACTATTCCCCTGTGTCGGATTATGAAGACCTGGATGAGGAGCCGGGAACCCAGGCGGTGGATGATTGTGGGGTGTGGCCAGAAAACGTGGGACTGGAGGCTCCAAAAGCTGGAGCCTGTGAGGAAACCCCCATTCTAGTTCAACAGACTGTCACTGGGAGCACCACTGAGTGGCAGGGATCTCGAGTTCAGCGGTCTGGACCTTCTTTGGAGATCCCGGTATCTCCTAACCTGGTCGAGTCCTCCACGGATTCATCTGCCTCAGCACCTAACAAGAGTAGGACATTTGAGCCGGATAGTGTGCTCGATGACCTGCCACCCCCGTTGGCCAGCATGGAGGACCGCATGGTTGAACATGCGTCTACAGATGACTCTCTCTCATTTGCTGGTCCAGTGACAGAATCCTCGGCGACATTCATGGACCTGGCTGAACCATGTGGGGTTCGAATGGCCCCTCCATCCCCCCAGCCAATGCTTCTGCAGTTCCATGGGTCCGGTTCTGTGGAGGGGAGCGGCGGGAGAACCAAGATACCAGAGGGCTTGGCGACAGACTGCCAGGGACCAGGAACCATGGAAAACGGGGAGGAAATGACAGGGCTGCTGAGGGGGGAAGTGGCGGAAGCACCAATATGTGCAGTGGTGTCACCGGTGTCGTCGGACTGCAATGCCAGGAGTCCGCCAGCAGAGGGAGCCTACTGGCAGAGCAAAGGCCTCAGCGATGGAAAAGAGGCGCAGTGGGAAGGGCAGGAAATTAAAATGTGGACCAGTCCCTGTTTCATGCCCCGGACCTGGAACATGCAGGGGGAGCAGACGCTGGCGCTCTGCTCATATGCGCAGCTGGGACGCAGGTGTAGCAAGCCAGCCCTTGACTCCCACCTGGAATGCACTTTACGCAATGTACTGCTGCCCCAGCGTGCCCCCACCAAAGCTTCCGAGGGAGGCGTCCTGCTCCCTGTCGCTCCCTGCCGCCCCTCGCTTACCCCCCTCCCTGGCCTTGCTAACAATGCCCACAAGCTGCTCATTCTTGGCGTCGGGGCTTTGCCCCATGACAGCCACCCTCTGCTGCAGTACTTGTCGGAGATCGCCAGGCGCCTGTTCCCCCACATCCAGTCCCCCGAGCCTCAGTCCGCCGTGTGCCGCAGCGCCCCTTACAGGCTGCGGGGTGTATGCCCAGCCTTTGGCGCCCACCTGAAGCACCGCTGGAGCCTGGAGCGGCCGTCAGCCAGGAACTCCCAGCTGAAGGGGACGAACCTGGCCCACGGCTCGGCTCTGCCAGACCTGGCCACCGGAGCGTGGAAGCCACTGGTGAGAGTGGGCAGTCTGCTGCTGACTCCGCTGGATCTCGGTCCCTTCATGCCGCGCTGCCCCTCGCACGGGGTGCTGCTGGAGGTCCTGCCTCCACCCAGCCTGTTCCGGGCTGCCTCAGGGGCCCCCACCACCTCGCCGTCGGTCCCACTGAGCCGCGGCTGCGTTTATAAGGCCGACCTGCAAACGGTCCTGGCGTTGTCCTCGCCAGCCTCTCTGCATGTCCTGGCACGGCAGCGGCGCCCCCACCCACTGGCGTCCCCCAGGTCCTCCAGCCCACACTGTGCCCTCAGCCGCCTCCTGCCGTCCCGAGACACACTGCCACCCCTAGCGCCTCTCACCGACCACACTGGCCTGCCCGACTTGGACAACAACCACAGGTGGGTGATGCCCCCCCCCCAGTCTGGGATAAACCACCCTGCTGCCCTGCCTCTGATTTTCACTTTCCCTGCTGTCCTCTGTAGCTATTCCTGGTGCTCCAGTCAAGATGTACATCCCGACAGGACTACCGCAGAAAAGAGGTGAGCACAGTGGCACCCGGGATCCCTGCCTCTGATTACCCATCAGATTCTTTTCTCTTAATGCTAAATCATTAAGCAGCAGATTGACGTCACCATCGGGCTTCTGAACAAAGTCCTTAACCCCCCAGTTGCTCCAGGGCGCCCCCTACCCCGGGACCCCAAAAACTTGTATGTGTCTGTCTCTTTGGGAGCAAGTTGGCACAGGCAAAAAAAAAAAAAGCAATTTTCCCTTGGGGATCAGTAATGTATCACTTTTTTGCATTCTTTTGTGTTGTAAGCTGCGTGCCTTTCGTATTTGTGTAGATCTGACTCGCAAACGTCTGGCTTTTTTAGACATTGTCACATATATTTTCTTTTGACAACAGATTCCTAATGTGGTACTGTTAGGTTTTTCCAACCCTTACTGGGTCACGGGGGGTCCAGAGCCCTCTCGGAAACGATGGGCACGGGGTAGGGAACAACGGACAGGGGGCCAGCCCATCACAGGGCTCACTCACACATGCGTATGGGTAGTAACTGCGACTAGCGTCAGCTTGTCTTTGGACTTTGTGTGGAGACCCCACAACATGCAAACTCCACGCCCATGGAATCCAGGCAGAGACTCAAACCCAGGTCCCAGTGGTGTGAGGCAACAGTGCTAGCCACCGTGCCGCTCCCGGCTTATCGTGTCCTATAATATATATGATCTTGTGTCCTGTAATATGAGCTCTGAACTGTTCAGTGGGTGGGTGGGAATCAGATATACCTAGCATCCATACAGTGTGATAATGCCCTGTTATTTTGATGTTGTGGGGATCATTTTTTTTGGTCCCCACAAGCAGCAGTTTTTTAAAAATCTGAATGCAATTAGAAAACTGAAAATACCTAAAGTTCTGTATTTGGTTTGGTTACTTATGGTTAAGGTTAGGGCTGGGTGGGGGTTAAGGTTGTCATGCTGGGATTAGAGTTAAAGAATTCAAAAAGAATGAATGGACAGACCCCACAAAGATATAATTACAAAACTGTGTGTGTGTGTGCTTCATTTGGCTTTCTGTTCCTATTGGTGTTTAAATCTCTACCCGCTGCACTTCCATTGATATGCTTTGGTGAGATATGAAGTGGTGTAGATGGTTTTTTGTTTTTGGGGGGGCTTTTCTTCAATACCCTGAACATCTGCCTACCCACAAGCAGCACGGTCAGCCTTTTGGACTGTCCAGCGCCCCCCTCTGGACTGGAGCTGCCCCCTAGCGTGAGGCCCAGCACGCCTGACGCCGACGCAAGCGAGATGGCCCACAGCTTCTGTGACCGAACCGAGGTCGACATTCCCATACTGCCTTCTTGCAGGGCGATGGAGGAGGTGAGCGCGACTTGACCATGTTTTAAGGAGTTGCTGGGTGAACAGTTAATTTATGAGCAGGATTCATTTCTGGTAAGCCCTGGTGCGGAAACTCTAATTTGCTGTGGATTTTTAAACACAGAACGGCCGCTGTGTGGAGGTCCATGATGGAATGAAGCAAAACACTTTTCATGTCAGATTTTAAGTGAAGACAGAGGGAGAAATGGTGCTCATCTTCTCCGGTTTTGTCTGGACTTAATGCAGCGTATTTTTACTCCTGTAGGGGGCGTTCGAAAAGGTCATGGGGTCTCGGCCTGACCCACGCTCCAAGAGGGTCTCCCAGATCCGCATCCGTAAGACCGTCCCCAAGCCGGACAATAACCTCACCCCCATGGGGCTTCCCAAACCAAAGAGGTGGGTTGGCGTCTTCCGCTCAAAGAACAGTGCCACATTATGGATCTGCGTCATCCAAATGAATGACAAAAGGAATGAATTATTGCATTTTGTATTTCTTTATTACTCTGTTACTCACTGTTCCTTCCGCTTCCCTCTAGACTGAAGAAGAAGGAATTCAGCTTAGAGGAGATTTACACCAATAAAAATTACCGCTCCCCTACTGGCAACAGGTTTGTTCAGGTCAAGTCCAGTCATGTCTAACGGGCTCTCAGACAGGTAGACGGTGGCATAGTGCTGCATACAAGCAGGACATTACGAGGGGAGGGTTTTCTCCATAAGCAGGTCAATGTGAAACGGCGGGATTCCCCCTGTGTTTCCAAAGCGACGTCAGATGATCCAATGTTGCATATTAGTTTTAGTTTAGTCCCAAATATAGCTTTAGATGTGCAAGGATATATTTTTTTTTATTTCTTTTGTAATGATGAGTGTTATTGACAGATGCTGGTTGAGACATGCTACTACTTGCTTTGCTGTTTTTGCCCCTGAAGGCCTGTCTCCCTCCCCCCACCCTCCCAGGTCCCTGGAGACCATTTTCGAGGAGCCCAAGGAGAAGAATGGGGCGTTGGTGTGCATCGGGCAGCAGAAGCGCAAGCGTGTGTTAGACTTCCCCGACTTCACGCTGCCACGGAAACGGCGGGCACGGGCCGGGGTGGTGCCGACACGGGCGAAGGTGACGCGGGGACGTGGCCGCAGGGGTGGCCCCGATGACGCCGACCTCGACGTCATGCTGATCGAGAGACTCAGCGAGCTGGAGGATTACTTCTCCCGCCAGGGGCTGGAGGACTGAGTGGGCTTTGCCGTTACCGGATGTTCTGGATCTTACGCTGAGTTTGTCAACCGAACCCTAAAGCTCGGCCCGTAATAGGACATGAGTGAGTCTGTGTTTTTTAAGCTGTTCTACTCTGAAACACTTTGTGTCCAGGAAGCCACACAAGTCACAGTATTGACAGAGCGACACAAAGACTGCACTCTTTAACACTGTTTTTTTTGCCAGTTGGCCGTGGAATTGTGGGACACGCCATGTCTAGCGTCCTTCCGTTTTCACCAGATCTGTCGCAAATGGCCGGCCTGCTAGTGCGTATGTTGGGCTTTGGAGAGATGCGGCTTAATATCTGGCTTAGATTTTAGATATTAAACCCGATGACACAGGAGAATGTTAATATTTACATGCAGTCACATAACGGGCTTTGTAAAAGCAGTGCGTACGCATGGCGTGATGCATACATAACATGTTACAGATGCTGTTGCTTCGTTTCTGCATTTTCTTCCGACTTGCCAATCCCCTCCCCCCAAGGCCCACCACCACCTTGCGATGTTCAGCTGCTGGGGCCTCGCAGGGCATCTGTCCACAGTCGGGAGGTGCCAGTCCCTCTCGCCCAGAACCGGGCCCCTCCCACCCTGTTTTCCAAACCTGTGCTGCAGCTGGTGCAGAAGTTATCATGTCCACGGACAGATACTTGAAGGGCATCCAAAGCGTCTGTCTGGACGATGAGGCCTTAGGAGGTGGGACATACTTGGATATGTGGGTGTAACCGAAACTGGTGAGTCTGTAGGGTTTGGTGAAAAGGTATTTTTATTGTAGTATCTGGGGGAGCCCACGTCTTCCACTTCCATTGTATTTGCTGCAGTGTGGTTTGTGGTATAGGAATGCCCCCCGCCCCCCTTGCCCATCTGCTTATAAATATAGTCATTCCCTTAATGGGTATTGTACCCATAAGAATTAGTTTCCTGTAATTGTCAAGCCTGTTGGTTTTAACGCTGGAATTCGAGGGGAGGGGGCATTTTGTCTGGGATGATGGCTGCTTTGTTGTTCACCTCGTTCACCCCGGCACTGGATGAGTGAAACGTGTAGTGGTGCAGCACTTTTTGTAGTTGCATTCCTTCGCCTATAGGCATCACGTATGCACTTTTTTTTTTTTTTTTTTGAAAATTCATTAGCGCATGTATTAGTACGTCATTGCCAACGTTACCTTTCTGGTCGGTTCCCATTTTCAGATTCTATCATGGGCGGTGGTATCCACAGGTTTAATAGGTACCATTATTTCAAACACTGCAGAGGTGTTTCAGTGCCAAAACTAATTAGCGTGGGTTTTACACTAAATAACCAGAATACCTGGTTATGAGTCATTTGTCAGTCGGTTATAAGTGAGAACTGTCAAGTGACTGGGTGAGACCTCAGAAAGCAGCCTTGCGTGGACTCTGCCATATTAAGTAGAGGTATTTTGATGGCTTGAGCACCTGAGAAGCTGTAATGAAGGTATTACAAAAGCCAATTGAGAACTTCAGTATGTTTCCTTCCTATTTCCTATTTGTTAGATTAGGGGTGTCAAACTCCAGTCCTGGAGGTCTGGAGCCCTGGCTAGCTTAGTTCTTTCCCTGTTCCACCACAAATGATTCAACTCAAGAGATGTGTGGTACTTA
This sequence comes from Pollimyrus isidori, assembly GCA_019775955.2. NCBI lineage: Eukaryota > Metazoa > Chordata > Actinopteri > Osteoglossiformes > Mormyridae > Pollimyrus > Pollimyrus isidori. The sequence continues at coordinate 3,525,223 of JABFDZ020000118.1, forward strand.
GCACAGGAAGTTGAATCAGGTGTGTTAAATGAGGGGAAACCCAAAAACGTGTAGGGCTCTGCCCCCTGCTTTAGCTTATGCCTCGCTCCAAATATCAAAGATGAGCAAAGACACAATTTGCTTGTGTGTGTGTGTGGTGTGTGTGTGTGTGTGTGGTGATTCCTTTTGCTTAATGCTGCTATCCCCCCCCATCTCTGAGTGCTGAGATTTAAGATCTGCTGAATAATGCATACAGTACAAGTAGGAACTTACCCACGTATCGAAGGTGTCATATGTGGGAGGGAGATTAACTTTTTCCCCCCACCTATGTGTCTCTTGACAGGTGTTTGCAAACAGCGATGGCAGTTTAATGCTGCAATGTGCCTGAGGCAGCCTCAGTGCAGTAAAAAGAGAGGGTGGCTCGTTTGTGTCACTGCATGCATCATTTCTGTCAGTGCACGCTGTGATTTACTGTGTAGCACATCTGTGACAGGTAAAATTTACACTGATGACCATGAATTTACACTGAATATGGTATTTCCCAGAGACTTTGGTAGAGAAGCTTCGGCGCCGTGTTAATGAGCATCATGTCCTGTAAAATGCATCCAGTCCCATCTTGTTTCGTACCACCCATGCACACTTTGTGAAAAGAGCAGACATGTACGCAGAGGTATCTTTCATGAGTATAGTGACTTGCCTTTCATTTCTGGTAGGGCTCTACTGTAAGTTGCCTACATTGGTATCAACCCAAATCCAATTTTGGGGCAGTGGCTCAGTGGGTTAGGACACTGTGCTTGTGATCGGAAGGTTGCTGGTTTAAATCCCAGACTCAGCAGAGTAATCTCACCATCAGGCCCTGGAGCAACTTTAGGCATCGGGGTCCAGCTCTAGCACAGTCTTGCAGAGATTCATTTTGGCCCTGAGGGTGTTTAAACTCCCCCCCCCCCCCTTTAAATGTCCCACTCCTAGATCTGTTGAACTGATTTTTTTTTTCCTGCTGATCAACCCCAAAGAGTCACATACCTGTTAAATATTGCTGTGTGTTTTGTCTCTGTAGCAGAACTTTATACACATGGTGCGTATGTGAGTGTTTGAGGTTAGTGTGTAGTTACTCTATGCTAAGCACCTTGTACTGTGTTGTCAGTCATAACAGCTATGCTGTGTGTATCATATATAAAATAATTGTGATAGTGATACATTTGAAATCATGTGATTGATTTGAATATTTGTATTTGGTTGCCATAAATTGCCTGTTAATTTACCTTTTTTAATCAGCACAGACCAACACTAAACATTAGTATTGTTAATAACTGTGATTTGAATTTTTAATAAAATATTAAATAACCATTAATTTTGTCTATTTTGACTGTGGCTCTTGTGAACAGTTTAATATTAACTGTGCCAGTAATGTTCTGTAATAAGTTTAGAAGCTCCTTGATAGTTTTATTTTTAAAAAGGAATTTAAAGAATCACTTTTAAGGGATCCATTGCCTCCGTTTTGTATGTTTTCGTTCAAACGTTATCCTGTCTAAGGCATAAACACTAAAGACAATTGCAACATTCCCTTATAGGTTGCAAAAATGGAGCCCACTGATTATGGTATAAATGGGTATTTAGCTTTCCAGAATGTTTCATTAGTGTGTGTGAAAGCTTTTCAGTAGTATATAGGGCATCTGGAAAGTATTTACAGCACTTCATTTTCCCCCCACATTTTGTTACAGCCTTATTCTAAAATGGATTCAATTCATTTTTTACCTCAATATTCTATACCCCTCAATACCCCATAATGGAAAAAGTGAAAAAGGTTTGCTTTACATATTTTTTAAAAAAGAATTAGCAGTAATCACATGTATTTACAGCCATTGCCATGACACTCAAAATCAAGCTCCGGTACATCGCATTTCCAGTGATCATCCTATAGATGTTTCTACAATTTGATTGGAGTCCATCTGCGATCACTTCAGGCGATTGGACATGATTTGGAAAAGCGCACACTTGTCTAAATAAGGTCTCAAAGTTTACTGCACCTGTCAGAGCCCAAACCAAGCCATGAAGTACAAGGAATTCTCTGTAGACAGGCCTGTATCGAGCCACAGATCTGGGGAAGGTTACAGAAAAAAATCTGCAACACTGAAGGTGCCAATAAACACAGTGGCCTCCCTCATCCATAGACAGAAGAAGTTTGGAACCACCAGAACACTTCCTAGAGCTGGCCGCTGGCCAATTTGAGCAATCAGAGTAGAAGGGACTTAATCAGTGTGGCGACCAAGAATAGGATGGCCACTCTGACAGAGCTCCAGCATTGCTCTGTGGAGAACCATTTCTGCAGCACACCACAAATCAGGCCTGTATGGTAGAGTGGCCATACGGAAGCCACTCCCCAGTAAAAGGCACATGACACCATGCCTGGAGCATGGCAGCTGAAGGACTCGGACCATAAGAAACAAAACTCTCTGGTCTGATGAAGTGGATTGAACTCTTTGGCCTCAATGGCAAGCGTGATGTCTGGAGGAATGCAGGCACTGTTCATCACCTGGCCGATACCATCCCTACAGTGAAGCATGGTGGTGGCAGTATCATGCCGTGGGGATGTTTTTCATCAGCAGGAACTGGGAGACTAGTCAGGATAGAGGGAAAGATGAATGCAGCAGTGTACAGAGATGTTCTTGATGACGACGTGCTCCAGAGTGCTCTGGACCTCAGACTGGGGCAAAGGTTCACCTTCCAACAGGACAATGACCCTAAGCACACAGCCAAGATGATAAAGGACTGGCTTATTTCAGTAATGTATGTAAAAGGTTTCGCTATAGCTGCTAAGAGTGTTTCAGTTGTGTATGTGGTTTGCAGTATAGTATGTAAATAAGTTTGGTTTCATATATGTATATCCATGGTAATTCTAAATAATGTCCCTGACGGTCCTTCATAAACCTAAACCCTTTTCGCCCTAAATATAAAATACAGCTCCCTTTGATCGTTCTCCCATGAAACTCTATTCTGGCAGACGTCTCTAACCAAACCAACAGTTTACAGGGGTACAACTTGTGAATTTCATATAAGTGCCTCGAAGCGACATAATTTCGAACATAATCCTATTAAAATCCGTTCAATTATGACAACAATAGCTACAGTTTTCCGCGATTATACAGAAATGAAAGAATGAATGAAAATATTTTGTGTCGGTGTACATTTAAAGCGCGTTAAAGTCACTGCCGGCTTCTGATTGGACGCCGTGAGGAGCGTGTCGATCCGGCAAGATGGCGGCGATCTTGTTGAAGGCGTGCTGTTCTCCGCTGCCCGTTTCAGCTGGGCGTCGTGTCAGGTACCTACAAATTTCACAAAAGGCACACAGTTATGATTTCCTGCCTAGAAAGCCCTCCTACAAGCGACTGTGTGCGCTTTTAGATATACATCGAAGGAAAACAAGTTATTGATTTATAATTTACAGTATTCGTAGTTGTGCCTGTTCACGTTGCTTTTGAGCATGTTAAACGTAATGACTGCAAAATTAACTTAATATTGGCAAAATGTTTGTTTGGCGTTTTAAAAATGTCATAATCTTTTAACTCAGTTTATAATCAAAGGCTTAACCTGCATGACTACCTTTCTGCTAAGCTAATTTAACTCCATAGTAACAATCAGAAGTGTAACTGAAGTCCTAGCAGGTGTTCCGGGCAATTCGGTTTACCCTGAAAATCTATCAGGAAATAATGTTTCTCCTAATATTAAAGCTAAGAGGTATGTGAAATGTCTAAAAATCACATCATTACACGTGAATACTTTATTGTTATTAGTACCGAGGCTCAGAGTTACTGTATACCCGTTTTAACAGGGGGGAACCAAATATCCTGGATGTCAGGATGTTTCTCCTAATATTTAGGCAAATATGTATCTGAGATGTCTGAAAATCACTCCGGTACATTATTACATGTAAATACAATAGATCGTCACGCATAATATAGTCTTATAAGCAATACTATACCGTTTTCATCAAGGAATATCACTATCCAGCGAATTAAATAATTTCATTTATTATCTGTAAAAACAAAAAACATCGAAAAGGCATATGATGTTTTAAAATATATGGCTTGTTTACCTCAAGAGCTTCATAAAAAGACATGAAAACAACAGCGAAACCGTGTACAAATCAGCGCGCGACAGGGGGAAACATAGGGGAACTGAATTGCCCGGAACACCGGAGCTAAACGGCCTAAGTGCGTATGGAACAATTGCTCTGCAGCAATTAGCAAGTGTAGTAATGTTTTGTGTGAACTTCTGGTAAATCTGTTGCTACATCTTCTGACCAAAGCGTTAATGCATTTTAATTCTCCTATTCCGTATGTGACATGACATTTACTTGCTGTTTCCATAGTTGTTGTTAGTGTTAACTGTTGTTGGTCAGAAATGTGTGTAGAGAGGAAGGTTAATGTCAACCTGTTAGTTAAATACGTCTCCTGTTAAAGGTTAATATCTCATCCACATGAGAAGGCATCAACTGGAGACCTGGAAAGACAGAGAACCCCGCTGTCATTCCTCTACACGTCATAAGATAGTGTTATTGGTATTATTTTGCGTGTCTGAACAGTTTCTATGCCCCCCCCAAGCTCTTTGCTTTTTCATGCTGGTGCACGAGCGGTCAGGCCAGATCAGCAGGCCCCATGGCGTACTTTGTCAAGTGGTGAGTGTGATTATTTTTCTTTCTTTCTTTTTTGCTTTACTCCCATTGCAACCTTGCACAATGTCAAATCATCTTCCTTAAGGGGTGGAAACCCCTACAATGCTGAACACATAATTTTATTTTGCAATACGGAACAATCACATAATATAAATTCCATTTTAATTCCAGAAGAGTGTGCTGTGGGTAGCACTGTAGACTTACTCCTCCAGTATGGGGGTTTCAAGTCCAGTCGTGTGTGTGGGGGGTATGCATGTTCTCTGTGTGTGTGTATGTGTGTGTGGGGGGTATGCATGCTGTGTGTGTGTGTGTGTGTTTGTGTGTGTGTGTGTGTGTGTGTGTGAGTGTGTGTGGTGTGGGTGTTTTAAAAATATCTCTATTTG
>JABFDZ020000118.1:3537736-3563558 GCA_019775955.2 Pollimyrus isidori
GTAAATATTCCGATTTCCAGGTGGGTGTTTAAATGCCCCCCCCCCCCCCCCCCCTGCCAAAAGCAGTAAGGCACGAATGGCCAGGTTTCTTTGACAAGACGGCAACCGCCAAAGGTCGTCACCTCACATCAGGCAGAGCGCTCGCTGTTCTGTGACTTCGTGGTATAACCCCATCTGGAGTAGCTTACTGCATGTTTAAAGTCAGCGTAAGGGCACTTTTTAATAACATTAATTTTACTGGGTGGATTTATTACACGTCGTTCTTCTGTTTTAGGACTTAGTCCCTCAGGAGGGCAAATAAATCGTTGCTAAGCAACAGGAAATCTATTTTGCTGTAGCTAGCTAGGGTGGACTGCAGCTGATCGCCTAACACTGCTATAGAGGAGTAACGGCCGTGCTCCTTTGAACTTCTGAATTATTCAGGAATGAGCTATGCTGTTTTGCCACACTCCCTGTCACTGATGACGTCTGGATATGAGCTGACCCGAGTGTCCCGTTGGTTGTCTTTGAATTCTTCTCGTTCAGCCTCTGTAGTGATTTCCGGATTTACTTCTCTAGACCAGTGTTTTCCAATCTGGTCCCTGGGGACCTACAGTCAGTCCATGTTTTTGCTCCCTACCAGACAGTCCACATTTTTGTTCCCTGAGGACCAGATTGGGGAACACTAGCCAAGCCTAAAAATGTGCATTGTAAAGTCTTCGTGCTAAGGTGCTGTGGAGGCGGTGATTTATGTATCTGTGTGATATGTAGTGACTTGTTTTTTTTTTTCCCGCATTACAGACATACATACAATTATACGGTAGTGGCTAAAGTTGTGGAAACACCTAGCATAATTAGCATTACGCTTTAAAAATATTACTACACTATTATTGGCGCTAATGTTTATAAACAGTCGAAGAATGTTACAAATAACATGCATTAGTTTTTTAAAATGCGTAGTGCTTCAGGAGGAACTCGCCAATCAGTGGAAATGATCATGAAACACGAGGAAGCATGCGTATGGATTGGTTTAGCTGCCTGTGGTGTGGTTTTGTGAACAGACATGTTGCATGTGTCCAAATCTCCTGCAGCCCAGGAGACAGGACTTCTTATGCCTAAAGATAACCCTACGGCTACCATCCGCCAGGTGGACCATGTGCGCTCAGCTAATCGGGCCTGGCTTAGCGCTTCCAGAGGTCAGCATGACCCACTTTCAAGGCACGCAGAGGCTAATCCTTCTTTGCTGGGTTGTGGTGTCACCTTGTGTCAATCCCCTCTGACAGCCTTGCTGTCCTCATGTGAACATGCGTGTGGGGGGCAGTCACCTTGAATTTACGCATCCTGCATTTTTGCCATCTAATCACCATCCCTAACTTTGTCCAACAAATGCGTGCTCTGATCACATGCCTTGTTTTTCGGGTCCCGCCCCATATTGACAAACATTCTCTTCATCCAGTCAGATCATGTGTTCATGAAATCCCGCCCCCATCCTCTGCTACTTGCGACTACAGAATAAAAAAATGCATCCAGGCAGTTAGGTTAATTACATAGCACGTCCACTGGCCATGGTTTCTCTCTCTCTGATCAGCAATCTTAGGACTCTTTCATTGCCATGGTCACTGCTGCCTTTGCCGCCACCCCGCTCTGCCCGCTGCCCTACCCAGCATGCCCTGCCCCTGCATGCGCAACCATGCAGTCCAGCCCTGCGCATTCTGTCACGCAAATGCGCTGAGATCGGACTCCAGGGGGCCACACTGGAGGCGCGAAGCCAGCCGATGGGGTCGCCGCTGATGTAGCGACAGTGTGGATGGAAATGGTTTCCTGATAGTATCTTTGCTTTAAAAAGTTCCACCTTTGGAAAGAACTCTCTGCAATAGGGAATGGGGAGGCGTTTGCACAGAGCTGTGATTGCGGGGGGAGTGTGGGGGGTGTTTTTTTTAACACGGAGCGTGTGAGTGGCCTTTGTATTTAGCTCTAATCTCGCCTCTCCATCTCTTTGTCTTTCTGTGGTCCTGTGTATCTGTTTGTCTGCCTTTCTTGCTTGCTTTGTGTTTTAAATTTGTCCATCTCCGCTCTGCACCTGCCGCTTACACACTTGCCTCCCTGTATGTGTTCGCATACATGTCCCCCCCCTTCCCGTGTTACCTTTGGCACATGTGTGCGCGCGTGGCTGTGCAGGTTGCAGTTCCCCCAGCTGGCCTTGCGGCGGCGTCTGGGCCAGTTGAGCTGCATGTCCCGACCCGCCTTGCGGCTGCGCTCATGGCCGCTCTCCTTCCTCTACTACTTGCTACCCTTCGGAGTCCTCAAACCCTTGGCCAAGGCGGGCTGGCGGCCCACCAGCAGGGTGAGTATTTCAGGTGGGGAGCGGGGTCTTGGGACTGGGGCAGAGTTAAAGCCCCCTGTCCCTGACCCGTGTGTGTGTGAGATTGTGAGCGCGTGAGAACTCAGCATCCAGAGTGAGAAGGTCTCCCTCAGATTTTCATAAAGACGAGGCCCGCTAGTGCGGATGCTCGGTCCCATGTGAACGGGCCGGGCGCCGATCCGTGTCACGCCACTGCTCTGTGAGAGGTCCCTTTGTCCCCGAGCCGACGCCAGCGGATCCTTTGTCTGGAGCGAAGCTTTGGAGAAGGCGGCACCAGTATTTTAATGATTTCCGTCGAGTTCACCCTTCAGCCCAGTTTAAATGTTCTACAATTTTCTGCGTTTAAATATAGCCGACACCTTGGGTGACGTTCCAATTTCAGAGTTTAAAAACCACAAATGGTAACGCTAATGTTATTCTTAAAATACTTACTTTAACACAAGGCTCTTGAAAACTGAAGTTCAGAGTTCCTACCATCAGGGTGTGTCTGCTTTTTAAAATGTATCTTGCACTCTGTTACTCGACTGGATAGTGCATAGGAGCAAGGATCCGCAACCCTGTATTGGTGAGGGACCCTCTGCCTCTGTTTTGAAGAGGTTTGCGTGTTGCACTGCATTGATTTATGTGGGCTAAGATTATTATTTTTTGTGAAGTAATAATTGCTGTTTGCAAGCACAATGAAGCCTGGAATAGTAAAAGGAAACATGTTTTCTTAAATATCGCCGTTGTCACATGACTGTACAGAATTTGCTTCACCTGAATCTTACATTAGTACCAACTCCTGGAAAATATGGCAGAAAAACTTTGACCCTTTTGACCACTAGAGGGCAGTAATGGCACATAAGCCAGAAATGAGCACCTTTTATAATAATCAGTTCACACTTAAACTTGAATATTATGTATTCAATAATCATTTAAAATAAAAAGTCTAAGTCAATTATTTGACTTGCAACACGTGAATTTAAGTCAATGTTGGGTTACTCTTTACAAGCTTTATTCCCTATTGGGCATTTTTAACAGTGATTGTATTATTGACTAGATCTGCACAGATTAGCCGGTGATGGGTCAAGTTCTTTGTACCAGGGATTCTTCTTGGTGTTTCCTTCTCCATTACGTTCCCGCTACAGTCTGTCCTGCATACTGTTGCCTTCTAAACTAGTTGTGGGTTATCAGTGTAAAGCTGGTTAGTCCTTAAAGAGCCCATACAGTTAACTTGCTTGACTGGTTGCATCAGCATATTGCAGCACTAGCAGGAGGTGCGAGGTGTGTGTTTGACCAAGTATGCTGCCCCCTACAGGTCGCCCTGTACAAGTCCATCCCGACGCGGCTACTATCGCGAGCCTGGGGCCGCCTGAACCAGGTGGAGCTGCCGACCTGGCTGAGGAAGCCCATCTACAGCCTGTACATCTGGACGTTCGGGGTGAACATGAAGGAGGCTGCCGTGGAGGACCTTCACCACTACCGTAACCTCAGCGAGTTCTTCCGGCGCAAGCTGAAGCCTCAGGCGCGGCCCGTGTGCGACTCGCACTGCGTGGTGAGTGAGTGCGCGTGCGTGAGTGTGTGTGCGCGCGTGTGAGGGGACACCATTGTTGATATTCGTCTCCCAGCAGCATCTAGCCAGGAGTTACCCATCTGGCATGTAGCCGATGTGGCCACTAATTACTGTTGGCGTGGATGTGCCTGGGTTACCATGGTGATTTTTTTTCTTTTATATGTGTGTGTGTTTTTTTCTCTCTTCTCAGATCAGTCCAGCAGATGGAAAGATCCTCCATTTCGGGAGGGTGCGTAACTGTGAGGTGGAGCAGGTGAAGGGCGTCACCTACTCCCTGGAGACCTTCCTGGGGCCGCAGACTTGGGCAGAGAGCCTGGCCTCCAACAGAAGTAAACACCGCTGCCTGCAGTCACACACACCTGTCACCCGCCGCCCTGTGTCCCTCCGGGCCTGAACCATGGTCTGATCTCTGTGCATCCAGAAGTGGCCGAACCCAGCTCCTTCCAGGACATGCTGGTGACCAAGGAGGGCAACGAGCTCTTCCACTGCGTAGTCTACCTGGCTCCAGGGGACTACCACTGCTTCCACTCGCCTACTGACTGGAGGGTGGCACACCGGCGCCATTTTCCAGGTGAGTGCCCCATCGCCCACCCGCTCCATCTCTCACCAAAGTGCACCCACTCTCCTCTCTAGGTATTTAAAACCACCCTCTTCAAACATAATTGGCTGTTTTTAGAAAATGCTTCAAAATGGTTCAGAAGTTTCATCTGCACTCAAATAGCATTTAGAAAAAGCGAATATAATTGATCAGAAGATGGACAGGGTCCATTTCCTAATAGTATGTTTGATTGACACATCACATTCTTTCATTTTCCTGACTGATATCCAGCCAGGAGGTTCTGAAGGATTTTCAAAAATACAACCGAATGCCATGTAACGGGCAGGGACCTGTGTACTGAGGGCAGTAGGGGACCTTATGGTTAAGGCAGCGTGCTTGTGACCAGAAGGCTGCTGGTTCGAATCCCTGACTATCAGCGTAGCACCTAGATATGCTGAGCAAGGTACCACCCCCGCGCAGTGCTCTCCAGGCGTAAATAATAGCTGCCCACTGCTTTGTCACTTAGGGGTTAAATGCAGAGGACACGTTTTGTTGTGTAGCACTGTGAGCTGTCGTGCTTCAACAATAACAATTAGTCACATTCACTCTTAATTTTAGCTCTGTAACTGTAGCCTGTTAAAGTATTTTGTTTGCATCAATTGCTGCTGAAATGAAAGCAGTTGTGGCTTTAAAAACAAATTAAAACAAACTGGCTAAAAGGCGTCTGACAGTGATTGATCCTGACCCATCCTTGGCATTTTTGACGTACCACGAGTTATGAAAGAGGAGGAAAACGACGATGGAATGACAGACTCTGTGACGTACAAATTAGGAATATGTTAGAAGCACACTGTGCAGGCTATGTTTGCAGTTTAATTTTCTTCTCTTTGCAAACATTCAGGTGACTTGCAAATATGGGAATGGAACTGCTGAAAAATGCTAAATGAAGTCCACCTTGTAGTTAAGCTGCTTTGGCAGTGTCGTTAAGGTTACCCATTTGGCAGAAGAGTTTGCTTGAGCTGTGTTTTTAGCTTGTGGGTTGACATTGCAAAACTTAAGTGATTTGCTGGCGCATTGCAAAATTTACTTGTATATAAACAATTTCTCCATTAGCTAATTACTGTTTTGATCCAGGGCAGTCACTGTGAATGAAGCTAGGAGTTAGGGCGATTCTAAGGGCCTCGGGGTGACAGGGGCTCTGAAAAATTTGGTAAAAACCTGGAATATTTGTCTGGACTGGGGCCCAATATGATATGGTTTCAAAATCTCTATCGACACCCCTGTTCACCGACATGAATAACCCTCACCCTGCAGCACGAACCCGGCCCGGACGCATGCCTGTCTGACGTGTTTGGGTGCATGCTCTCCCCCTAGGCTCCCTGATGTCTGTGAACCCGGGCGTTGCGCGCTGGATCAAAGAGCTGTTCTGCCACAATGAGCGTGTGGTCCTGTGTGGCGAGTGGACACACGGTTTCTTCTCACTCACTGCTGTGGGCGCCACCAACGTGGGCTCCATCCGCATCTACTTCGACAAGGTGTGTGAATGATTGCAAATGAGCCCCAGAAGCATGCTAGCATGTAGCTAAATGCTGCTGTACAAGGCTAGATACAGCAGCATCTTAGCATCTAGCTAAATGTTGCTTTACAAGGCTAGATACAGCAGCATGTTAGCATGTAGCTAAATGGCACTTTACAAGGCTATAGAACATTTTTCTTAATGTTTACTGTTCATAATGGCCTGTCCTACTGCTCCCAGAGGAAACAGGATGGTGGATGTTCAAGCAGCGTGAGAAGCAAGGCTTGGGCCTTTTAAAGCCTCCGAAAAATTAATATAAAAGATCAATACTTAGATTAATGGAATCTAGTGGTTAAGGAATTAAACTGTGTGCATGGGGGGAAGCATAACACTAGCTGTACCATAGGCAGAGGGATGCGCGACGGTTAGCTACCGTCTGCTATATTCCATCGCCTTTATCAGCTGGCTTCTGCTGGTGGAGACCAGTGTGTCCCTGTCAGAGGCTTCGGTGTCCAGAGCTCCCCTGAGGTTTGTATAGCCCGGAGCTGCCCCCCATCCCGTTATTTGTATTTTCCATGTGGATCTGAAGTATCACGAGAAGCATTGCACCCATGGATGTCAAGCTTTGCTTTTCTTAAATGACCCGCGCGATTCAAACAACGCAGACTTGCTTTCTCGCAGAAATGCAGGCCGGCGGGATGTCACGGCTTTCTTTCCCCCGCACAGGAGCTGCACACCAACAGCCCCCGCTATAGCAAAGGCTCTTACAACGACTTCAGCTACGTCTCCAACGGCAACCAGGAGGGAGTGTGCATGCGCAAAGGCGAGCACCTGGGCGAGTTCAACCTGGGCTCCACCATCGTGCTGCTCTTCGAGGCCCCACGAGACTTCACCTTCAGCCTCAAGCCCGGCCAGAAGATTCGATTCGGGGAGGCACTGGGGACCATGTGAGGGTCTGGGGTGTGGGGACAGTTGATGTCAAGCGGACACGCTGAGGAGGAATGTGGACATGCGCACAAGTGTGCGCTCGCGCACATGCTAACTAAGAGATTAGCACATGTGAACGCATGTGTCGGCCTTGACGCCCTTTCCACTCGCTCTCACTCGCTCGCTCGTGCACACAGGGATACCCACTTCTACCGTCGCATCCTCGGCCAGGTCTCCCCACCTGATTTTTTTTTTTTTTAATGTTTCCCATAGTTTACCTAATTTCTTGTACCGCTTAACACATGAAAATAGAGATTTTTTTGTTGCTGTTTCTAATTTAGCATTTATTCTTTTTTTAACTGCACAATGCCTTTGTCATGATGACTCTCTCCGTGGGGAGGGGGTGGGGGGGGGGGGGGAATTACGCTGTGTTTGCGCACACACACAGACTCGCAGTCGCCTCCTAGAGGCGAATGGTACTGACTAGAGACACAGGATGGCCGACTCCTGTCTGCATGGCAGGAATGAGCCGACTTCCTGAAATCATCTTCTGTTACTTTTCCTCTGGCCACTGCTCTCTTTCCTTTTCTTTTTTTGCCTCCCTGTCCGGGGTACTTTAGTGACGCACTCTCTCCCTTCCTTCCGATGGATCTGCTAACCCACTGGATGAAGAGTTCCAACAGGAGAAATAATCGCTGGAGATAGTCACGGTACCCATCAAATTCTTACTGTAACTGTCATGCCTGTCTCCCATTCCTTCCCGCATTAGCAGCCGTGACCGGTTGAAAGACGAGCCCCAACATCGGCCGATCCCATTACCCTCGCGCTCAGCCGTGTCACGTCCATCTAAATATCCATGCAGGAATCCTTCCTTCATCACATAGTCCTGCTGCATTTCTGATTTCCCTGTTTCTGCCAGAAAACAAGAGTGTTACCTTCATTTTCATCTACTGGACTGATGGACGCAAATGACTACAACCCCCAGTTTGCACCTGTCAATTAAGGACGACTTGCCCTTTAAACTGCCAGTGTCCAAAAATGTGTGCTATGTTGCAAATAGCAGAATGCTTCAGGGCTTGTATATCACAGTTTTTCACCCAGATATGCATTGCTTTTTAATTCAATAGCAGTTTGACCACCCGTTTTTTTGACGTACCAGTTAAATAATCCTAGAACTTATGAAAAATGTTGCATGGGTTCTCCATCTGTGCCTAAGAACATTTCAGTGTTTTTTTTCTGTTTTTTTTTTTTTTTTTTTTGGTGGGGGGTATCATTTGTCTGTGTGTCATTTTTCTCATTTGCTTTGCATCGGTCCTTCGACACGTCAGGCTGAATGTCATTTTCTTCTTCCGGTTGTCATTTTTTTCTGTGTTTGCAGAGACATTTCTAAGAGGGTTATTGTGGCATGCAGCTAAGTCTGGTTGTAGTCCACTCAACACAGGTTTTTCGAATGGATGTTTTCAGTGAAAACAAATCCTGCCGTTTTAATGTAATGCTGATATTAATATTGTATTAATTATGATACTGTAATTGAAACAGAGGTGTTCACTTAGGCAAATATTTTATATTTGTTTTTTTTTCTGTTGTAGTGCCAATTTTTATTTTTTTTTTTACTTTTTTTCCGACTCAGAGGTTGCATTTTTTTTTAAATCTATTATGGGATGTGTGTGACTGTGCTGCTGCTGTGAGAGAATAAGACCACAAACTGGGCTGTGCACACCGCAAAAGGCTGGTTCTGGGTTCTTGGGGGGTGGGGGCTGGTGATGGGGGGTGAGAGGAGAGAGAGACGCACACGAGGGCGTCCGGCTCGGACGTCAGGGCTGGGTGTCTCCCTTGGCCTCACCGGGGCCCATGTTTATTTTTATACCTGAAAAGTAAGATACTTGACACATTTCGGTCATCTCACATTTCATAAACTTTTAATTTTGAAACCAAAAAGGAATCAACAAAAATGTCACTTGCATTTTTGCCAATTCTTTAAAAGAAAAATACAGTGATGGGTGATCAGCGTATTACATCCTGGAGACTGTTTCACTACTTAATAAATTCATGATATAATTACAAGGTCTTGTGTGTTGTCTCGCAAATGTGGGAATGGTGCTGCTGTTAAGGATGTAAAAATGGGAAGAAAAAAAAAAACAAACTTAAACATTTTTCCAAAGTAGTTTTCTTATTTGTTTGGCAGATGAATTGCTTCAGCTGCATTCTTAGGTAATGGATGATGACACTGATATTGCAAAACCGAAGTGATATACTAGTACAGGGGTGAGCAATCTTATCTGCAAAGGGCCAGTGTGTATGCAGGTTTTTGGGGTAACCTTTAGGTCAGCTGTTTGAACCCAGGTGTGAGGACTCTTCAGCCAATCAGTCCTCTAATTAGTGACCTAATTAGGGACTTGTATAGCAAAAACCTGCATACACACCGGCCCTTTGCCCACCCCTGTACTACTGCATTGGAAAATTTATAAAAATACATGTATGAAAATACATTTTCTTTGTTAGCTACTTAATCTTATAAGTAAGGGTAGTCACTGTGAATCAGTAGTTTTCAGTCCTGTTCTTGGCGCCCCCCTCCAACCAGAATGTTTTCATTTCAGTTCACACTGCCTTCCACCTGCTACATTAATGATTAGCCTTTTCAGGACAATATAAACTTGATTAAGGTAGGGCTGGAATGAAGGCGTTTCGGCTGGGGGAGCAAGGGCAGGAACGGGTTTTAGAAATACTTCGGTGAATGAAGGTCACTGCTGGGCCCAGTCGCATTGCATAAAAATGTCTGCTGAATAAATATATAATACAAAAAATGCTAATAAATACACATATTAAAAGAGGAGGGGCTCATCTGAAGGGTTGAATGACTAATCTTGCACAGAAGACTTTTTGTAAGACCTGCTCTTTTCGCTTCGCACACTTGCTGCACTCGCTCCTTTTTAAAATTATGGCACTTCCAGCTTCATGCCACGTTTCACTAATATCTTTTTTACTGGAGGAATCCACCCAATACGGAGACTTATTCTCATTGGCCTACAGGGGCCCCGTTCTTCTTGGATGCCGTACCTGCTTCTTTTCCTGTTTTGCAATTAAATTCCTAAGAAGATACCTAAACGGCGATGTTATGTCGTGAGCGAAATCAGCGAATGGAGTACGATTCTGCTGTGACAGGCTGGCATCCTGTCTGGGATACGCTCCAAGTTCCCCAGGATTGACCAGGATAGCAAGAGTTTTTGGATCTAATTTGAAAAATGTGTAACATGACAATGTTTTTTTTGTTTTTCGTAACACAAATCTGGTATTCATGTGATTTTCAAATTGTCATTTTCAAAATGCAATTTTCAATCACCAATTAACTAGAATTTTACTTAACACAAACTATGAATACTATTTATCTACGTAACCTGAGTATTCATGAAACCTTTTCAATTGTCAGAATATCTGCATGCCTATTTGAGTTGAACTTAAATTGTTTATACAACATGGCTATAAGTTTTGTTCACTCTGGATTAACTTTATTATAAATTGAAATTTTCATTGCATCTGTTTGTGTTTATAATATATGTTTCCAGTACCTTTGGACCAACCTGAAAAAGAGTATTTCTGACAAATGTCAAATATACCTATGAATAAGAGTTCCTATTAAGCACAGATCAATGCTAATCCTGTCTTTTTTGGCAGATATTCACACAGTTAAAATTTATAAATACCAACATGAATCTACCAAGCAAGGCAATAACAAGAAATATTTCCAATACCCATGTACAAACCTGTTTTCCAAAAATTACAAAAAATGTGTATTAATGAAGAAAATATCATTCACTATCCTTACAAGGTAACAATTTAAATTATTATTGTAGAGCATAAATATTGACATATTCAATATTACAGTATTACATTATATAATGCATTGGGTTTTTTTTTTTCCAAATAAAGTAGGTTTATTTCAGCTGTATACACAGAACACAGTTAAGTGAAACATTGGCCCATGGTGCAACACAAGTGCAATCACAAGACAACGTATAGTGCACTCAAAAGCAGTAACAGCACTCATTTGAATAAATACAATATTATGACAGATTCGGAATTATAGCAGCAGAAGTGTGCAAAAAATACAAGACTGAGGTAGGGTTTGGATTAGGGTTGGGTTGTGGTTATGGTTAGGATTTCTATTAGGGTTAGTGTAGACGTTTGGTTTCAGGCTAGGGTTAGTCATTGCTGTGTACCTGAAAATGAATGCTTCATGTAAGTATTCATCTAAATGCCACTTTCATGGTTTGCCAGTTATTCACATTTTGTGTAGTTTAAGGTTTTTGGTTTGTTTGCTGAAGGTTTCTGACTCAATATACATCACTGCCTGTACTCTTTTGCTTTTTGTGATGCATATTTTTTGAAATGATAAAAAATAGCATTTAACCCTAAAACCTTGAAAAGCCTGTTATACCCTAAAACAATACTGCATTCTTAAATCACAACTGTGCACAGATTTCATTGGTGCTAAAATGATGTGTTAAAGATGCACCTGGTTTGTCACTTTAATGACACTTCCTGAGAAAGCACAGATTTTTAAACACGATTGTTCAGACTGGTAAAAATCCAGTAACGGTGCGCTAAAATCATTCTGAAAGCAAGTGTATCCCTTTTTCCTCCAAGTGTTTATTATAATGAACTACTGTACAATGAGATGGGTCAGAAACTGAAGAGAAGGCCACCGTTTGCCATTGAAAACTCAGAGTTTTGTTCCCGAAGTGGACGGTTACGCAAGCAGCCCCGCTTCAGTTGGCTGAATGATGAGTCACAGTTTCAGAAAGCCCGTCGACGCCTTCGCTGCTTTACTTTGCCAGATAACGCCATGATGTGCTGCGTTCATCACGTCGGCGTCGTGTAGCAGCACTGTGCTGGTGGTATCGTGACCAGCCTTGTTGATCGGTAAATATCCGCTGATTAGCTGTTTCCTGTCTTCCTCGGCACGTGTTCATCATACAGTTTTGACAGTGGCGTCAATATTTCCAGTACAGTGCAGGAAATACCTTTGGGAATATATATATATACAGACCACGGTAACAGTACTTGCACATTACAAGGTCACATGCTGCTGCTGTTCAGGACTATATAATGGGGAGATTTTATTTGACCAGGGGAGCAGGCAGGGCAAGGGGGGTGGTCACAGGTAGTGTTGCCATAGCGAGGGCAGCCAAGTGAAACTCAGTGACGTTACATTCCCAAACTGGTTGCCGTGACGCCACCCCCCCCCAGGGGGCAGGGCCAGGTGCATGTAAGGTGTGCAGGAACGCAATACTCCCATGCGGTGTGTCAGGCTCGCTTCTCATTCAAGTGGCAGACGCACTCGGCGGAGGGATCCCGGGGGACGGTGTGTGCCTTGCTGACAGCACAAGTGGGACTAATCTGGAGTTTGTTTTGAGGATGTGGTGTGATATGAATCTCTGACAAGTACCCCAGCTCAAGCCAAGGTAAGAGTGCCTCCGCGTGCTTCACTTTGACTGTTACTGGGGTGTATAGTTGCTGAAGAGACATAGAACATAGTACCATAGTACCTCAACAAGCTGCAAAAAATCATGAAAGATCAGCAGCACAAGATCACTCTGAAATCTGAGAAAGGCACACACCAAAATGTAACATCCCTGTAGATTATCTTAAGTTTCAGTTAAATACTGCCATATTGTTTTTTAATACTCCGTTGCTGTGGCTAGAATTGATTGTTTTTAAAATCCTTTCGCAATCATGTGATTCATTCTCTGACTTGCATGACACAGCCATTCCTAACCACCAAGGCAGGTGCTCGGCCCAATCCTGAGACAAGTCATTACGATCTCCTGGCGCTTAAGGACATTTCCTGTTTCCCCAGGTCACCCTCACCGCCTGTCTCCATTCACAGCGACCGCCGTTTTAATCCCCTTACCCATCGTTCAAAATGAGCAACTTGAACCTCTCCCTGGACAACCCCTACGGCAGCGTGACCATCCCTCGCGCCAAGCTGAGCTCCGTCGAAGACGGCAGCGTCGTCATAGCCAATCCGGCGGCAGTCTATAATGCAGCTGGCCCCTCCACCCTCAACCCCTATGGAAACTTTCAGCCCCGGGGAGAACAAGGACCCCAAGACCCGTCAGGTCGGACCCCCATGCCCTACGAGGGCACGGCCTCCACCTACACAATCAAGGAGACCGAGGAGAAGGACAGTTGCTGCTACACTTGCTGGTGCTGCTGTTGCCGACGCCGGAAGAAGAAATAAAGCATCGACTCTGCCTTCTCCTCCGGCCGTCGGCCATCTTGATGCGGACCCAGATGCCCACGACCGTCAGCTTCTAACACAGAGGCAGGCCAGCTAGCTACAGGAAGCAGCAGGATGTCTATGGAACCTCCCTCCTTTGAACTGCAGAGTGTATTTCTGCTGAGCCACTGTTTTGCATTGGTTTGGATCTAGCGTGCCTGAATCAGAAACTGAAAAATGTATGCGTATAATGACAATCATTCAAGATAATTTGATATATTGTCGACATTGACAAGACAGTTTCTGGTCTAGAAAGTAAGAAATCCCCTTCAGGTGTCCGATATCGCAGAGCACATGACATTCGTCCCAGTGAGAAGTGGAATTACAGAGATGGATCAGATCATTTCCATACTGCACCCTGATGACTCATAAACCCAGAGTTGCAGCTCTGTGGTCACCGTTGTTTTATCCTATTCTTGGTGTCATTGTACCCTATCTTTGCCACTTCCCCTGTTAGTTATTTTTAACAGTGCAATATCTGTTTTCCACAAAAGACCATATCTAAGATCTTAAGCATGTACATGACTCTTTCAGGACTATTATTGTGGTTGAAGTATGGATGAAGTTTTCTCTATAGGGAGTGGTCAGTTTATGTGGGCCTGAGTGACTGACCAACGCCCGGACACCACACCCTTCAACGCTGCCCTCTTGACAAAATAAGAAGGGCACAGGCCCGCCCTGACCATAAATGGACTGCTGTGAGACTAGAGACTTGTTTGTTATCTCTCGGCATGTGTAAGTCGTTTCACCGTATTACAAGAGCTGGGTCAACAATGGTGAGGGTGTGGGGTACTTGAGACAAGAGCTGCTTTGGAATGTTTCTGGCCCAAGGGAACTTCTGGGCTTTGATGCAGTGAGAAGTAAAGATATAAAAGCATGAGAAATAACTGACCTGTAATAAATTAATTAGGTTCTGTCAAAACACACATACTTCTTACCTCTGCCGACCAGCATGTCCAGCCAGATTGATACTGTATGCAAAGTTTCCGTGGCAGTCACATGTTAAATCCTGCTTTGACTGGTGGATCTTCGATTACTCTCTGGATCCCAAAAGAATGGGAGTTTTAAGGGTTCCCTATTCGATCATCATGCATGTTCACTATTGGCATTATGAAACACTTCAGACAGAGCTGGTCTTCTAAACATGTCATTAGAAATTACCAAAATAAAATGGGAGTGTTTGAAATACCTATTGATTGGAGTTACTTTTGTCGATGACGTCGTGGTGCACACGCCATGGTATTTGTCTCTCGCTCTGGGTCGCGCCTTGCACCTCCGCCACAGGTGCAAACATGAGGCTGACGAACAGGTTTACGCCGCGGCATCCTTGCTGCTAGGGGTTTCACCGTCTTCCTCAGCAGAGCTCGACGTTCCCAAGGCCGCCTTCTAAAGGGACGTGGGCACGGAAAAAAGGAGCGGCAGTCACACCACGGGCCATGCAAATAAACCGCTCGTCCTGCCAGTCGCCCCGGCAATGCTGTTTCCCTAATGCCACACCTGTTTCATCAGCAGTGAGCAGATCGCCACCCAATCGAGGGGTGCCAGCATTTGGTGGCTGACATTATGAATGAGAGGCTTAATGTCCAAGTTGACGCTTTAAATCAAACGTCATTGAATGGTTTTATATATATATATATACACACACATATATATTATACTAGAACTGAACTGCTACGTAATCCCACTGGTTGAAAGATCTACTTACAGAGGACTTAGTTAAGTTCACTACCCGGCTGTACCACCCTGTAGCATTCGCAGTAGTTCCACCCAGTTCCAGCTTTGTCTTTGCCGTCTGCCAAGATTGTTCCAGAACATTCCAGCTACAGCCTCTATAGGTAGAGGTGTTGTTAGATGTGCAGGTTAGTGGGGTTGGGCCTGTGTTCCCTCTGGTTAAACAGGCTTGGGCAGCTTTCCCGGGTGGGATCTGGGCCTAGGTATCATCAGGGACAGACTCACTCGAATAACCGGCCCCACCTGCCCACAACATTCTGAAAGACCTTTAGGAAAACCTAAACCTCAGTCTATAACACTACCTGGGTTCCAGGAGCTGCAAATATTACCTTGGAAACTCCACAACTGCACTGCTGTAAACTGTTAACCTCTTACGTTCTGATGACCTGTGCACATATTCTGCCTTTGTGAAGTGTTCATGTATGTACAGCTCTGGGAAAGAAAAGTAAGAGAAAACTTTCACTGTTTTCACAGTTTATGGGCAAACTCCAGCCTGACTCCTCCCTGCTTCTCATTAATGAAGGGCCTCTTCCTTGCTTTATGAGTCTTCAATCCTGCTTCTTGGAGCCTGATATGAACTGTCCTAGCAGTGCTCTTCACACCTGCACTTAATGTTTCCCATTCCTTTTGAAGGTCACTTGAGGTCATCGTTCAATTTATGAGGCACTGTTGGATATGTTGGCAGCAACCTGATGGCATTAGGAAGTGGCTTCTGGCCTTTACCTGACTGGTTTATAGTCAGTGTCTCCTGCTTCACCTTATTCTTGTGAACTGCTGTCTTAGAACCTTTGAGCCTGGAAGCAGCCTGCCATGTAGCGTCACCTTCTGCCAGCAGAATCGGGGTGAAACCAGGATTATAGAATGCCAATTTTTTTATTAAATATTGAGTCGCCCCTTAATTTTTTCCAAAGCTGTATGCTTAGTTTAACAACATTCATGCAACAATCAGTCTATTTTATGAGGTAACCCAGCAAGCTTCTCTGGAATGATAGCTTTGAAAAATACTCCGGTAGGGGCTGATATATACACGTATATATAATATATATCATATATATGTATATACACAACTACTGATTTGTTTTTGGAAGAGTCGTGTTGACAGTAGCTGCCTGCTGAAGGACCATCAAAAGTCACAGAAAGTTGAAATCTTTGAACTTCAGATGGACATAGAATCTACATCTAACTATGACGTAAGCGACCCCTACAGTGACATGTGGCGTGTGATTTTGCGTTTCAGGAGCGTGGCACATTACCACTAAATACCTACATGCAGCAGTTTTCAGTTGTTAGTGTAAACAAAAGCACCTACCCCATCTGTGTGAAAAATACTGATAAAAATGTCTATGTAATATTCATTAGCCCCTTTTTGGAAACTACAGACAAAGTCTGAAGAGTGACCGCTAACATAAATCAACTGATTTGAAGAAACTAAATAATAGCAGTCCACTAAATGCGACTGTAAACCGGTAGATCTTGCAAGTGACTCTTGTAAATCCTTTAGATAAGCTTGGGGCTGACAATGGCTCCACTGTGGAGTGCGGCAGGGCTGCATTCCAGGCCAGCAATTGTCTATCTCATAATGGTGGCTGTAACAGTGTATTTTCTGGTTTGGAGGCACATGGTCTATGCTTTGCAATTTAACCAAAAATCCTACTCACTCAGCGATTTCAAAAATGCAATTCTCAAAGGCGTGCTGTGATTGAATTAACCCCCCCCCCCACCCCCCATGGTGATCGAGATAAGTTAAAACAAAAAGTACCTTGTCATTCCTAAAAGGAAGAAGGAAGTTATTGTTATTGTGTGTTGACCTGTTTTCATCAGTCATGCTGAAAGTAAACCACTTCCTAAAGGGCTGGGGGGGAGGGGGGTTGTTTAAGAGAAAATAAGATTATTTCACAAAAACATCCATCAATCCATCCGTTTTTCAAGCCCACTAATCATATGTTACATTTAAATTTGGTACAAAGCAATTACAGAGCTGATAATAATCTGAATAAAAAATTTAAAAGAATGTGATTGTGTGGCTCCACTGGTAATCTTAGCTTAAAGTGCACCATTCTTCACAAGTAACAACAAGATTTTTGCCACCTAAACAGGAAATACTGTATTCTAAAACATGTCTAATATTGCTCCTGGGTCAGTTGACATTTGAATACTTCCTCCCCACACATATCAACAAGAGAGGATTACTGTCATACCTGTTATCTGAAATCAAGAGTGTTTTCAGAATTTTATGGCTCAAAAATGGTGTTCTTGGTTAAGGAGATATGTAAACACGCCAACCACTTACACTGTCTGCATGTGGAAAGCAGCCTTTATCACATATGAACACAAGAACCTGCAGATATTAGTGCCATTTTCGTTGACCTTGGTTTTGTAAATTTCAAAGATAAAAACTGAAAAAAACTTCAACAGAAACACAGAAATTTCATAAAAGAAAAACCTTCAAATATGGAAAAATAGTATTTACATTCGCTTGAGGTAATTTTCATGGTGAGTTCAAAAAGGAGTAATTTGCAAATCTGCAGTGGAAACAGAATTTGCAAAATAGCAGATACTTCTGTTGAAGTTCAAGACATGGATCTTAATATCATGAGATGATAAATGACAAATTAAACACACCAAGATTTGTCAGTTTACACTGTAAGCTTATTAGAAACTTAATTTGCAGAAAACTTCTGTGGAAACAGCTATTGTGACACATAGGTGTCCAGTGTGGCTCAAAGATTGTGACGTGTGCAAACCTGTAAACATTGCAACATAGAAATTTAATAGCATGGAAAGAATGATCTGTATACATCAGGGGTGGCCAATCTTATCCGCAAAGGGCCGGTGTGTATGTGGGTTTTTTCTGCAACTTTCTAATTAGATTACTAAGTAGAGGACTGATTGGCTGAAGCGTCCTCACGCCTGGGTTTGAAGAGCTGACCTACAGGTTATCCCAAAAACCTGCATACACACCGGCCCTTGGTGGATAAGACTGTATACCCCTGGTGTATATTATCACATGGAAACACAGCACCCTGTACACACTGTGAAATATAGACATTATGAAATGCCAAGTCTATGAACTGTAGACATAGTGATACATAGATGCATTTCCCGTGTGGTTCATTACTGCCGGTTTCTTGTGACACAAATGTCTTTGTAGGGCAATACGCACCAATCAGCCATAACATTACAACCACTGACTGAATAACATTGATAATCTCAATACAGTGGCACTTGTCAGGGGTGCCATTGTAGGTTAGGCAAGTGAACAATCAGTTCTTGAAGTTGTGTTGGAACTTGGATCTGAAGGACTGTAACAAGGGTCAAATTGTGATCGACACAACTAGAGCATCTCTTAAATGGCATGTCTTGTGGTGTGATCCCAGCACCCCATGACCAGTAACTACTAAAAATGGTCCAAGGAAGGCCAGCCGGTAAACCAGCGATAAGGTCATGGGCCCCCAATCTCAATGATGTGTGCAGGGAATGAAGGCTGGCCCATCTGGTCTGGTCCGACAGGAGCAAAATTTGCTGAAAAAGTTAATGCTGAGAATAAGAGAAAGGTGTCAGAACACACAATGCATGACAGCTTGCTGCCTACGGGGCTGCATAGCCGCAGACTGGCCATAGTGGCTGTGCTGACCCCTGTCCACCTCCGAAAGTGCCTGCGATGGGCACACGAACATCAGAACTGCACCATAGAGCAATGGAAGGAGGTGGCCTGGTCTGATGAGGCACGTCTTCTGTTACATCATCTGGGTCACTGCATGCATGTCTGTTGTTTACGTGCGGTGTGATGCTCTGGAAATGTTCTGCTGGGAAACCTTGGGTCCTGGCATTCATGTGGGTGTTACTTTGACATATATCACCTGCCGGACCAAGTACACTCCTTCATGACAACGGTATTCCTTGATGGCAGTGACCTCTTCCATCAGGACGATGTGTCCTGTTTCACTACAAAAAATGATTCAAGAGTTCAAGGCATTGATGCAGCCTCCATATTCCCCAGATCTCAATCCTATTGAGGGTCAGTTGGAAGTGCTGGACAAACACAACTGATCCATGGAGGCCCTACCATGCAACTTATAGGACTTGATCTGCTGCTAATGTCTTGGTGCCAGATACCACAGCACACCTTCAGAAGTCTTGTGGAGTCCATGCATTGATGAGTCAGCGCTCATTTGGTGGCACAATGGGGACCTACCCAGTATTACAGAGGTGGTTTTAATGTTATGGCTGATCAATGTATGACCTACAGTATTTGTACCACAACACTTCTCCTTATCTTCAGTTAATTTTAATGAATGAACGAGTCTCCTACCGACTCCAGCAAGGTCGACTCCTGCTAAGTCCTGAGCCCCAAATTTTGCCAACAGGGACCCTTCCCCAGGGGTTGGTTAGTGGCTCACTGGGTTAAGTCTCTGTGTGTGTGGTCAGAAGATTGCCGGTTCAGGCCCCAGTCTTGGTAGAACAGTCGACATGTATGTGGGTTCTTGAGTAAGGCCCTTAACCCCCAGTTCTAGGAGCGCTGACCCCAACCTGTCACACCCAAGCTGTGGAGAGCAAGATGGGGTTGGTGAGGAGAAGCATTACAATGTACCTGTATTTGTGAAAATGCCAAATAAAAAATCTTTCATTTTCATCCCCCAGTTGGGAAATTTTACCTAAGTGCCCAGTTTCAATCACTGACAATTACACAAAGTATACCAAGGGTGATTCCAGTCCGCCCGGTGCGACTTATTGGCTCTGAGGAAATAAAATTAAAAAACAGTATGACCACCGCAAAACTGGAACATGAGGATAAAGTCGAACTATCCAGGCAGTGACCAAATTCACTGACCAAGCCCACGAGGAAGGAATGATACTGCACCCGTATTTAACAGTGGCAGCCGCTTCAGCAAAATAACCAGCTAAGTAAATGGGAGACGGGTTGCAAGACACTGAACTTTGAAAGACTCCCTCAACGAGGTGCGAGAAAACAGCAAACCCCTGATCCAATGTCAGTTTACTGTAACAAGAGCTTTCAGTGGACACAGCAGTTATTGGGGAAGAAAAAAACCCCATAAAATCAGGTCAGCAAAGACACACCCATCAGGTAGGCAGAAGTTTCATCGTGTTAAAAATAGATTAGCACAAGTGACTTAGGGAATGGGCAGAGAGTCCCTAAAACAATTAGACGGGCTAAACTTCACAGTAAGCTAAACTTCACAGTAAGTCACATCGTCCTCATCGTTCTGATGTCACAGATCAGTATCAGTAATTCAAGGAACAGTCAAGAAATACAAACTGGGAATGCAAATTTTCAATTTGGATAACATAACATTCCAGGCGTAATAACGGTCCTCGAGGTAACTATGATAAACGCCTTCAAAGAAGTTGGGTGAATAGCACAGGGTAAAACACCAAGAGTCACATGAGACCAACGTTGCCTCCGGTGACAGACCATCGGTGAATCTGCACAACACAACCACCTAGTGGCCACAAAGCCATATTACTCTCACACGGCTTATGTATTGAGTTGTACACTAGTATACCATCCAAAATTTTACACTTAATATACATTTTTATGTATTGCCTGTATTCTAAAACCAGGAGCCCCATGTGATTCAGGATCATCTTCTGTCTCACACCAAAGGGCAGGCGGTCCTAGTACTATGAAAGCAGCGTGTATTGTGAAATTTCACCGTCGTTAGGTCCGATCACTAGGGGCTGTAGCCCTGAGTATTATAAACCGAGCCTTGAGTATTATAGACCGAGCCCTGAGTATTATAAACCGAGCCCTGAGTATTATAGCCCCGATGCCAATCTTCCTCCGAAAGAAAAGAAGAAGAAGAAGAAGAAGAAGAAGAAGAAGAAGAAGAAGAAGAAGAAGAAGAAGAAGACCTGCCCCAGGCAAACTTGACTTGCCTCTGCTCTGTTCGGTAGCTAGAAATGCCCCTGCATCCATTTACCCTTTCCTATTATACTGTCATTATTGGGTAATTATATACTTGTGCATATTTGGCAGGAGACTTCATCAGAATATTAACTAAAGGAAAGCGACAATCTCCCACTCGGCAAACGCTACCTCGAGCACTAATCAGACCATCAAGCGCCCCCGGTAAAACTGGTTGTACTTAAACTTAGTACTACAACCATAACATTGCACAACCCAAGCTATTTTATGAACTATTTGCACTATATGTATATATGCACATTGTACATGTGTTTTCATATAGCATATTTTAGTGTTTATATAAATAGGGGGGTTCTATATCATTTTATAGGAAGAGTAGGCCTACTACATGGAGGGGTTGCACATTGAATCTCTGTGTACTGTGTACAAATACAATAAATGAATTCAATTCAATTCAAAATGCCTAAACGTTTCTGTACAATGAAGTACGTAAGGTTGCTTTTAAAAACAGCATGAGGCAATATTATAGTATTCCAAAAAAACAGGGCTAACCTGAATCAGTTTTCTAAATGTTCAGTAATGTAACGGCAAAGTGTTATACAGTAGCATATTTCAACTAAAAAAATATATAGTCGGTGATAAGCGGTGCATTAAATCGAAGTAACTAAAAGGCCCCTTGCCCCATCCAGCTGGTCCTCCCTGTTGACAGCCAATTTACGGTGTGTCTCGGCGTGCGGTGTCGGGTTGCCCGGACCCTTTGTGTAGGCAGTAAGCCGATATCCCCACCGGCCTGCTCCCGGGGAGCGGCAACGTGAGCCGGCGTATGCCTTCAGCCCGGCAGGGCATACAGCAGAGCACGCGTGTGGGATCGGGAAGGGGCTTCACTCAGCCTTACTCCTGCAGTCTCCCTCGAATACTCTTTCACCTTGGTCGCTGTGCTCAACCTTTCGACTTAGTTCCGCGTCCCCTTAGGGACCCGAGCCGGTGATGCGACTCCCGTCCCGCATAAAGAAGTAAGAGAAACTTCCCTCCTGGATCGGAGCCAGGAGGAAATCCCAGGTTCTCCTGGGCATATTGGGCATGAAGTAGAGGGATTTGGAGGAGGATTTGAAGGGGCGTTGGTGTCTACACACGGCCCAGCGGTGACGCACTGAGCCCCCGCGATCCTGTCCATGCCTCGGCGCCGATAAAGTAATGGGTGGCTACGGAGCAGCGGGAGCCTCAGCGAGAAAACCGGAGGAGCACTAAAGACACACGGGGCCGCTATGCTCGGATCATCTGGCATCTGTCCGGCCTCAGGAGCCGCCGTGACACCCGTTAGTATATTTCTGCAGTAAAAGAAAAACGTTTTGGTTCTAAGGTATATCGTACGACTGGTTGATGTGAGAGAATGTGAATACCTTTTTAGTATGAGTTGCTTAACTTTTTTTGTTACCCGGTATTCCTTTATATATTGTTAAATATAAAAAGTTACAGTAGGTAAATACTAAATACTTGTAAGTCATATGTAGGCTGCAGCTTATTATGAAAACATGACGTTTAGCGTTTGGTTATGCAAAATACCTTCTATTTGCCATCCATTAATTTTCCAAGGGATTGCTTTCTGCAAAATTCGAATTTATAGAGAATTTTGCGAGCGTGTTCATCATTAAAGCTTTACAGACTTCACAATATAAACCAGGTGAATATTCAATTTTAATTCGATTCCGTGTTGCTCAAGATCAATAATTCATCGCGGGTAATTGACATACTTAAAATGTGATAAATATTGAAAATTATATCAAACTTGGCGGCCCAGTCTATAACGCGTTAAAGAACAATGCAATACGGTTAGAACAGCTGCAGATAAGTGCTGATCGCCGCAAACACGGCCCCCGGTCACCATCTGCTCTGTTTCATCCTTAGCTGCATCTCGGACAGAAAACGGATCCACCTGTCTCTATTTACAGGATTACTCTACCATGTTCCCTTAGCCTGGTGCTTGATCAGCCACCGAATTTCCCCACAACACGTAACAGCTCCGAAGTTGCGTTATAGTTGGAGAACAGTGTTCTAATCACTTCCAAAAGCAGTCGTGTAGTTTTGCTGATGAAGATGGTGTGATAAATTTGCGTTTCTCACTCTGCACAAGATTTCAAAGGAGGACGAGTCTGTCCCAGAGGCACCAGCAGGGGGCAGTGTGGAACCAGGGGAGCAACCTTCGCGAGACAGCCGCAAATTGGATTGCATAATCTGCTATTGTGCTTACAACCTAAACGAGAGGCTTCCGCGCAAGCTGTATTGTGGGCATACATTCTGCCAGGCTTGCCTGCGACGACTGGACACTGTCATTAATGAACAGGTATGCCTGGTTTAACAAAGAAACCTTCTGCCACTATCCCAATGTACTAGCATAAACTCCACAAACTTGACCCTTTTCCTTATTGCCCTCTCCACCCCAATTCCCAGCAGCTGTGGATTCCCTGTCCTCAGTGTCGTCAGAACACACCTTTGCCACGCGGCGGCGCCACTGCGCTCGACCTAGACCTGGCCGCCTTCCTGGGTGTGAAGGCAGAAGTGGAGAACCAACGAATCAGCACTCTGCAGGGGGGCGGGATCCAGCTGGAGCACAAGCCTTCACTCATGAAGCAGCCAATCACGGAACAGCCTGCGTCATCATGGGCACATGGGATGCTAGCAGAGCCCCGCCCCCGGCTGAGCCCCTGCTGCCGGCGATGCGTGTCCTGCTGCTGGTCATAAGCGTCACACGCCTGCTCTCCCAGAAACTGAGCATTTAAGAGCAGGATGGTGTACGAATAGGGCAGCCTAGCTACTGAATCAGCCTTCAGCCCCAACCAGCTCCCTACAGGAACTGCCACGTGCACATGCATATGTAAAACATTCTGTCCCGCTTCTATTCCCGAGAGCCAAGTGCTTTTTTTTTTGCCAAGGATGACACGTTACACGAAACCGTGTTTTGTAAACACTAACGGTTGCTTTCAATTCCTGTGGTCTGTACTACGAAGCGGGTTTACTGGTTTATCGGGGTAACTTTGCGAATAACTTGACGTGTGGTCGCGATTCACCCGTACTACGAGAGGTGGGTAGGTTTTAGTCGAGGCATGCTGCCATGGCAATTTACGCTAAGTTTCAAAACTACTCCGAGCAGTTTTTGTTCATGGTTAAGTCGAGGTATCTGCGTAAGCCAGCCCTATATGAGCACCGCCCCTCCAACTACAATTTCTCCGAAGACAATGCCGGCGTAGCTGGATGATCCGTACGACATTGGCGCGCGAATCGTGAGGGGCTCTCTCTGTTAATATCATTATGTATGAAATGGAGCAATGGCATATAATATGCATACAATGTGTTAATAACTGTTACAGAGAAAGTTGTTCAAGGGGTGTGCACTGTTCACTGATCAAAGCACACTTCACTAGATGTGCCTGTATTGTCTGGTTTTAAAGTTATTAACTCATTCATGTATTGTCCCATTGCACAGTATACGGATACATTCAAAATTAATTAAAATTCGTACGTACAGCAATCTGGGAAACAAAGGAGTGTGCAAAAGTCGCCATGAACCCAAAATACTAAATAAAGCACCATTACACTACAGCTGAAATGACCTTTTATATTAGCTATTAACATGATTTGGCACAAATTACGAAATGTTTTAAAGCGAAAAAATAAGTGGCGTGCATCGATGGCTGGACATCACAATTCTGCCATTAAAAACGCCCCACCGTAAAGTTATTAAAACCAGAAAACTGAATATGAAATATGAGGTTTAACTTAACGACTAGGAACCGGTCACCGCGGTTATCTCAATACATATGCTTCTGTTTACTACGTGTACTATAGAACATTTATGTTATTATTTTACCAGGTCAATTAACTAAAAACCAGTTCTCGCTGCTTTACGTGATATTGGGAGAAATAGCAGATTACGCATCAAAACTGTCTGGAATACTAACGTCATGCGTGTAACTAAACTCTTCAGCCAATAAGAACAAAGGTGTGTCGAGGTGGTTCCAGTTTGTGCAGCCGGATGA
The DNA here is from genome assembly GCA_019775955.2 of Pollimyrus isidori. Taxonomy (NCBI): domain Eukaryota; kingdom Metazoa; phylum Chordata; class Actinopteri; order Osteoglossiformes; family Mormyridae; genus Pollimyrus; species Pollimyrus isidori. The sequence goes on from JABFDZ020000118.1 coordinate 3,562,543, forward strand.
AAGGTCGCAATACATCTAAATGTAATGCATTGCGTTAGGATCATAATACGTTTCTATAAGCCAGCGCATGGGGATCCCACGCGAGGTTAACGAGGGGGCGTGGCATATAGAAGGAGCGGACGATTAGGGCAGTACAGGAGTAATATTGGTTTAAGATCTTTATCGTTTTCAAAGCCATTAAGAAAAAATGCTCTTCTTGTTTTATCCTGTTCATTTTGGGTTTAAATGCCAAAAAACATATTTATGTGTAATTTTAGGTGGCTGGGAACCAATTAATTGGTTTTCCATTATTTCTTCTGGGGAAAATTCGATCAGAACTCAGACTTTTTAGGAGTCGATTCGAATTCCGAAACGGATTTAGGTCGAGAAACGAGGTACCACTGTATTTGAATTCTTTTCAGTAAACACTTCATTGTCTAATACTCGGTCGTGAGGTATTTTAGACCACGTTTTATGACCATGAATATGTACGTATGCATTTTCTCCGTCGACAATACGTTGCCAACAAGCCTGCCTGCTTTTGTTGGCTGCAGTGGTATTGGACTTTCTTTGCAGCGTTGATGTAAGACTCCTCTTAACCCTGCATAATTAGCATTCAGTCTTCCTCCGTGAAACGAAGACGATGAGTCAAATGGTGCCTTGCGCTGTCGAACGTGCTCCATTTGTATGAATGCGCAAAAACTCCAATGCAGTTAACACCGATTTCACAAATCAACTTCTTAACTGATTAGCCCCGATTGAGTCAACCTGATTTTGTCAACCTCGCATTACCACCGGGTAAAGTTTGATTTGGTTAAATCCCCTTCTTGGTACAGGCCACAGGGATCACTTGTTTTAAAACACATGAGTTATCGAACTTTAATCACTGCTAACATGACCTGGCTTTAAACATTGGGGAGTCTTATGGCGCTTTTCCACTGCGTGGTACGACTCAGTTCGGCACGGCACGGTACGGTTCAGTTCGGCTCAGTTTGCGTTGCCACTGCAGTTTAGTACCGCTTTAGAGTGGGCGGGAT